>JAJONY010011772.1:0-50627 GCA_029582405.1 Solanum gandarillasii | reverse complement strand
TATGATATAATATGAGACTTAAATGGAATAAAATATTGAGATTTGAGACTTAAGATTGAGACTTGAAAGGATATAAAAAATAGATGAGAGAATATATGATTTTGTAAGAAATAATAAGGGATAGAGGGGTATTTATAATATTAAAAGTGCGTTAAAGTGTATTTATAATAACTTGAGGGTTTAAAGTAAATTATTAAAAGTAGGGGTGGTAGGGGGTGTTGGGTAGGGGGAAAAAACGGTCAAAAAATCCGTTGGGGGGGCCCACTAGCCGTTGCCCAACGGATAGAATTTTTTTTTTTTTTTAAAAAAAGAAAATTGTTAGGGGATCCCGCGAACCGGCCGATTCATCCGGGCCGGGACCGGGCCGGGTCGACCGGGACCAACGGGTGAACCGGACCGGTACCGGTCCCCTAATCCCGAAGCCCCCATCCCGCGAGTCTTTAACGGGACCGGGTCCAGCGAGCCGGTTCTCGGACCGGTCGCGGGCCCACCCGTTCCCCCTGCCAATCTTAGCAGAGATCAAGTACTTATTGGTAGAAGGATCAAAGCATTTATAACTTTTTTTGTAGACGAGAATACCCAAGAAAGACACATTTAAAAGCCGTGTGCTAAAATTTATCTTTTCCCAGGGTAAGGTTATGAACAAAACAGGTGCAACCAAACACACGTGGAGGAAGAGGAAACAAATTTTGGTCCGGATAAAGGACTGAGTGAGGACTCTGATACTGCAAAATAGATGAAGGCATGTGATTGATTAAATAACAAGTCGTAATAACAACATCACCCCCAAAACGTATAGGGACATGATTGTGAATGAGCAATGTTCGAGCTGTTTCAATTAGATGCATGTTCTTTTGCTCAGCAACTCCGTTTTGTTGAGGAGTATGTGCACAAGAAGACAAGTGCAATATGTCCTGGGATGACATAAAATAAGAGAGAGAAGTAGAGAAGTATTCTCGAGCATTATTACTGATTAACTTCTTAATGGAAATGCCAAATTGATTGCGGATTTCAGCATGAAATTTCTGAAAGATAGAGAATAGCTGAGATCTATTTTTCGTTAAAATTAACCATGTGCACCGAGAATAGTCTGACACGACTTGGACCCCATATATTCGAATGAACAATTTCAAACATTGAGGTGGCCCTATTATTGACGCGTTTGGGAAAGAGGAATGAGTGTGCTTACCAAGCTGACACGACTCACATTCTAACAAAGATAAACTAGATAAATTGGGGACCATCTTTTGCAATTTCAGGAGACTAGAAGACTTGGATGACCCAATTGACTATGGAGCAATTCAAAAGAAACAACAGAAGTGAAAGCAACATGTGGTTTTGGGATAAAGAGTAGGTACAATCCTTGTGACTCGTGTGTCCTTTTCTAATCACCTGCCCCGTACTCCGATCCCGCACAAAACAAAATCATCAAAGAAGGTTATAGTGCATTTTAGGTTTTTTGTTAATTTGCTAATGGAAATAAGATTGTATGGACCTTCAGGTGCAAAAAGGACTGATTTTACATGTATGGAAGGCAGAGGATGAGCTATACCTATCCCTTTTACAATCGTCTTTGATCCATTCGCCAAAGTAACAGTAGAGAGAGTAGAAGGGGAAGTAAGAGTAGAGAGTGTTTTTGTCACCAGAAATATGGTCAGAAGCACCAGAATCAAGAATCCATTGTTCCTGAGACGAAGACTATGCGACATAATAAAAGGAGTTATTAGGTTGTATTGTGCAAGCAATTGATGATTGTTGCCTTGATTTTTAATACTGAAGGTAGTCATTATAGTCTGGTCCAGTTAAAGGGATAGATTGAGATGATCCATCCAATATGAGCCTTTTTTTTGTCACAAAAAGAAGTATTGAAGAAAGAGAGATGAGATTTGACAGTTTTCTGATATTGTTGATTTAGCAACCAGTTGATCAATCCCTCTATTTTTTTTTTCAATTTTTATTACTGAAATAGAAGAACATTCCGAGAAAGGGCTAAAAAACCAATAGCTCTGATACCATGAGAAATTAGAAGAAGAAAAGAAGAAGAAGAGATATTGGGAATTGAATTGATTGATCATTCCCTCAAGTTGATGGGATTAAATAACTTGTTACAGATAATGTAAATAAGGAAAGAAGATGATAAAATATTACACAATCTCGTAATTGCCTAATTAAAGAGATTAGAAAATATTCTCATATCTAGATTATTTAATCATACCATATTTAAATTTTTTCATATCTACACTATCCAAATATACCATAATTAACAACAACCATAGATAGAAAAAAGGTACACATGTTATTTTAACCTTGGGAGAGAAAGTATCATTGTAATCTAGCCCAAATATCTGAGTATACCCTTTGGCAGCAAAGCGAGCCTTAAGTCGATTAACTTGACTATTTAGACCAATTTTGATGGCATAACCCAACAGTAGCCAACAATGGATTTGCCTAGCTTCCAAGTACCACTTGTATGTAAAGCAGACATCTCGTCTATCATAGCTTGCCTCCACCTGTGTGGGAAAGTGCTTCACCTATAGTTTTAGGGATGGAAATATAGGACAAAGATGATACAAAGGCATAATGAGGTGATGATAGACGGTGATAACTCAAGAAAGTGTAATGGGGGTTAGCATTACAAGTGAATCATATACCTTTTTGAAGTGCAATCGGCTGGCTAGGAAAAGGCATGTCCGTAGTAAGAGCAAGGTCTGGCGTATGACATGAGTCATCTAGGCCTAGTGCTGGATGCGGAAGACGATGATAAGTCAGGAGTTGTGGCATTGCTGGTGGAGATGTAGAGTAACTGTAGATTTCTCAAAAGCCGGTATAGGTAAGAACTGAGATATGGACAAAACCTCAGAAATATCAACATGATTAGAAGATGTATAGTAAGGTTGAGATTCAAAGAATGTGACATTGGTTGACATAAGATATCGACGAAGATTAGGTGAATAGCAACAATGCCCTTTTTGAACTCAAAAGTAATCAAGAAAGACACATTCGAGAGCATGAGGGGCAAATTTATCTTTTCTTGGGGATATGTTATGAACAAAGCATGTGCTCCCAAAGACACAAGAGGGATAGAGTACATGTAACTGAGGAAACAATATGGAATAGAGAATCTGATTCTGAATGTAAGATGAAGGCATTCTATTAATTAAATAATAACAAGATGTGAGGATTGCATCACCCCAAAAGTGCAGTAGAACATGGGATTCAATGAGAAAAGTGCCAGCAGTCTCAATGAGATGTCTATTCTTCCTTTTTGTTGAGTGGTGTACGAACAAGATGTCTAGTGAATAATTCCTTAGTGAATCATAAATTCCTGAAACTGGTAGGATAAGTATTCTAAGGTATTGTTACTACGAAAAGTATGAATCGAACACCAAATTGATTTTGTATTTCAGGAAAACTTTTGGATATAGGAAATCACTCAGAATGATCTTGCATTAAGAAAATCCAACTACATCTTGAATAATCATCAATGAGACTAACAAACTAACAAAATCCTAAGGTTGGCTGATTCTAGTAGGACCCCAAATATTAGAATGAACTAATGGAAAAATAGACAGATCTGGTTTTGTGGTGTTTCCGTGGTCACCGGCAGAGATAGAGAAAGAAAGTGTTGCAGAGAGGTTCTTGCATTCGCCGGAAAAGAAAGAAGAAGACCAGAGTTTCTTGCATTCGCTGGAAATGAAAGAGAGAAGAATAAGAAGACCAAAGCAGTATTTTCCTTATTCAGTCGTAGTCGCCGGCAGGTTTTATTACTCTGAGGAGTTTGCCGGAGATCATTCTTGCCGAAGGTTGCTGGGAAATTGCAGGTTACCCAGCGGTTGTCATATATTGAAGAAGAATTCTCATCTTTGTTTTATCTTTTATTTTTTTCCTCTATTTTATTTCCCATTTTATGTTACTGAGCTTGTTTTGTTATCTCTTAGAACAGACGTGGTGGAAAAACATGGGACAGGATTATGGCCTTACAATGCAAATAATGTTCCCTTCCCCTTTTTCTCTTTCAACTTCTTGCTTGATTAGCAAATCTTTCACTCCTGTGAATACACTTTTGCTGTAACACCAGTCATTCATCAAAAATTATAACTGCAAGGATTCCTTTACCCAAAAACTTCCTTTTCTTTCTTATGCCCTCTTATTTGTGATTACGACTTGGTTGGTCAAAGTTTGTTACTCTTATTGAATTCAGTTTTTATTTGAAGATTTTAATACAATTGAGTTCTGATAACTTATTTTAGGTAAAACTTCATATTTTAATGGAAAACTTCTTTTTTTTTATCCAGGTGGCAGCAGCTTCTTATAAACAGACTTGTGGGATATGACACTATATTGATGAATAGTTTGTTGAATTCTCCTGGTGAAGGTATAAAGTATTCAAGACCTCAACAACCTTTTGTCTGTTTATCTGCTCTCACTTGAGTAACAGCATATCCTGAGGTTCTGTGTCCACTGCTATATTCCATTACATTGGCCATATTACTGTATGATAAACAAGGAGGCCCCATCTGCATACTTAAAGCTAGAACAAAATAAGTAGGTGACAGTTTCGTTATAAATGGAAAAATCAAATCATACTTGACATTGTGTTGAACTAGAACCAGAACTACCTGCACAAATACTTGGTTTGAACAGCTTGAAACGTATTGTGACTGGTTTAGGCAGCTTAAAGAAAAGACTTGTGCGCAATTGTAGAATGAAAATTTATGGTTCAACACAGTTGCACACTAGTCGCCTACATTTGACATTGAAAAGTCAGTTTTTGTACATAAATTACATCATGTGGAAGATCAATAATTTCCAAACACTACAATCAAATAATTACTATGCCTAAAAGCCGTACTATATGAATCTTCTATATCCATGAAAAGATCCTCTATTTCAAGTGTGCTCATTTGGACTAATATATTTGAGAAGGAAAGTAATTTTATGAATTAGATCAGCGCAAAGGATGTGCTATTGGGATGTACCATTAGCAAAAGAACACTCAACAAAAGTGTGCCCTGTCTAATCTTGTAAAGAGTCTAATGATTGTAGAACTGTTTCAGCCTCATATGCATGTTCCATCCTACACCATAAGCAAAACAAAATATACAGTTACACTTTATCTTGTTGGTAGAGCTCACAGAATCTTCAAAACATCTTCTATTTGGGATAATTTCATTAGAATACTAAATATTTTCTTTCAAGACATATTAGCGGTTCTCTAGAATCAGTGTGTAAGAGTCCTTGTGAATATTCTAGAATATATGTAAATATAGTAGGTAGAAGGGTCGAGCACGTTGCAGTGGGCTTGCCTAGTGCAGGTTACCTCTCCTGTGTGGTTTGCGAGCTATTGCATAGGAGCGGAGGTATTACCTTGTGCACACCCAAAGGGTAGCGGCTACAAATTTTCCTTGTCGTAAAAAATAAGAAAATAAATAGTAGGTAGTGTAATTAAGTTGCTCGGCCTCTCCAAAAATGTTGCCACATCCGTGTCGGATCCTTAAAAAAACACTATTTTTGAAGGATCCAACACACACCCGTTGACATTTTTGAAGAGTCCGAGCAACATAGGCGTAATCTACTCCTATTATAATTAGGTACCGACATGCCTTTCCCTACATGCACATGTATGCTAACTAGACTATAAAGTCATTTTGAAGGGTAATCACATTATGGCTAATTTATGAGTTTTTTACACAATTTCTCTGAAGTTTGGGGTAAGTCCATTTTCCTCGAAATATCACAATGGAACATATTTAGTCATTCAAGTTTTCAAAAATTATGCTTAGTCTTTAGTAGAATGTCAAACTATGTTTTTTAAAACTGATGGAGAAGTCACTTTTATAACCTCAACTCTACTCTTCTTGAGAAAAGAGCCAAAAAAAAACTCTTGTTTCTTTTATCTATATAAAAAACACCCCACCCTTTTTTCTTCATCATTGTAGAACAAAGTGTCACACAATTCTTCCTTCACATGACTACACCATGGACCTCTTCTACCTCACCCCAGAGAATCTTACACCTAACTCCTATTTTTAGTCATCTTTACATTCCTTCATGATCTATATAAATTCACTCATAGAGACAACACATACAAAACAACATAACGAGAAATATATGTATATAATAAAGTAGAAAGAGCTTTGCGATACACAAACAACCTTCTCATTCTTATCACAACCGGGAGAGCAGACTAGCCAAATACACACACGTTCACTCATCCCCAAAAAATGACATACATTTCACATTCCTTCACTCTTTTTCTCCATACCATAACAATAGAGGCATGCAAAAGCTTACCATAGTGACAATTGGTGCCCACTTTCCCTCTAATTTCAGAGTTTATTCATCACATCCAAGTAGAAAGCTCTTAGAGGCACTCATTCATACTCTGACACAAATACCCACACCCATACTGAGTTAATTGAGAAAACATACATTCATCTCACCACAATATGACACATAACTTTCCACTACAAAAGAGCCGACACAATTAGCTTTGACTCTTGCTAGTGTGTCTTTAGATATGAGCATAAGATGATCATATGCATTGCTTGTGACTTTCCATCTACATGAGTTGTCTCATAAATACTCTTTCAACAAACAAACTTTATAATTAAAGTAAAAAAGATCAGAAGTGCTCAAGTTTATATTTTAGGGACAAAGTAGACCTACCCACAATGTTTGGGACCAGTTACTGTGTCGGTTCAGCAGAGTGGTTTCACCAAAGGTGTTCTTTCCGATCTGTATGCATTTCACTCTCTGCTAGACCCTTTGCTCCTACCAAGCACCTAAACAAGAATTCTTGAATAATAAATAACAATATTTACGATCAAGAAGTACCTAATTATGTTTTGGATTGGCCATGAAAGGAGAAGTCTAGAATGCCAACAGGTGCTTGTTATATTGAATTTACCTGATAAACATCTCGGGACATTGATTGGGAAAGTCCAAAATGACACTTTCTTCTGACCCATTTTTTTCCCTCTTTTTGCCACTCAGAAAAGACAATCAAAGCGACCTCCTTGAATTCAAGCAATCTTTTTGTAGGTGTTTGTCCTCAATTCAATTGGGAGATTCAAGTATTGTATATGTCATTGGTCCGATTCTTTTTAGGAACTTCCCATAATAACAAACTTGCAAAATGGGTTTGTGTTATAAACTCTTTTTTTTTTATGTGATCGTCAACCTATCACTACTCCCTCCTTTTATCTAGGCTTGGAATCAATATGCGAAACTCACATAGGCAAAGTTGTTCTCCAAACTCTCAACGACAACATACCTCGTGAAATTCCACAAGTGGGGTTTGGGGAGGGTAGAGTGTACATAGATCTTACCCCTACCTCATGGAAGTAGAGAGGCTATTTCCAAAGGGCCCTCATCTCAAGTGTAGCAAATCAAAATAGTAATGAAAAATGAAAAACGGTAGTGGAGAAAGCATGCCAACTAATAGAGAAGAAAAAAGTAGCATCCACAAAATAGTGTGATCACCGAAATACAATAAATAACAAATGGTAACAGATAACAAAAGAAAAAAATTACATGAATAGCACTAATACTACGATTGACACGGTGCTCGAGACCACCACTAAGCGTAATCCCGTTGAAAAGCAATTAAAAGCTCCACTGCCTACTCTAATCTTCTACCCTAATTCACGACCTCCACATCTTCGTATCTAAGGTCATCTCCTCGGTAACCTGAAGTTGCGCCATGTACTTTCTAATCACCTATTCCAATGCTTCTTTGGCCTACCTCTACCTCTCCTTGTACCCCCTGTATCCAACCTCCCACACTTCCTCATGGGGGCGTTTGCACATCTCCTGTTTTTTGATGAACTAAAGGCTTCCATTGCTTGCATCAAGGAGATGCATACGAGTTACAAAAGAGTGTAGCAAAAATAACTAAGAAGCTCCATTACAAACATTATACTAAAGACAAGGAACTAGCAAAGTTCAAAAGGGTATCTGGGAATCTATAGGGGACAAATAAACCCAACTATACAGATACAAAATGCATTTAGCTCTTAGAGATCGGTAGGTAGTTGATATCCCATCAAAGTATCTTCTATTTCTCTCATTCCATATACTCCCAACAAATAGTTACTGGTATGATCTTCCATATTATCTTGATGGGGCTATCCACTTTCCATTTGCTCTAGCTTTCGAATGCGTCTTTGATGTTTTGTGGCATGGCCCATTTGAGACCAAAAAGTGTTATAGACATGCTCCATTGATTCGATGCCACAGGGCATTGTAGATAAAGGTGGCTATGTGTTTCTGTTTCCCTCAGGCACATATAGCATCTGTTGACCATCTGAATTCTGAAACTTCCAGTTTGCTAGGTTCTCTTGTGTCAAACATGCTTCATGCATGGCAGTCCAACTGATGCAACTTATCTTGGGGGGAATTTGCTCTTTCAAATAAGATTTCATGGCCAACTCTCTGTGATTGTGCCCGGTGGACCTAGAAGTTTGTAGGTTGCCTTCACTAAGAATTTCTTTTTATCTGTAACTCCCCATTTGAATTGGTCTGGGCCTAGGGGTTGATGTTTCCATCGTGAAGTGCTGCTAGCAGATTTATCATTTCCACTCCCAGTCTTGTAGGTTCCTTCTGAGACGCATTTCCTTCCCTGTTCTGTGGTACTGTTGAGTCAGGTTCACTGCTATCTGAAAAATGTTGGGGAAATCAGACATTAAAGGAGAAATTTCAAGCCATTTATCTTTCCAAATATTGATTCTCTTGCCATTTCCTACTGCAAGATGGTGGAACGGTAAGAACTCTCCCCATTGCTTACTCATATACTTCCATACTCCAACCCCATACGGTTCAGTTAAACAGCTTTGATCTCCAGTGATTCAGTGCTCCATGCTTGGTAATTATAATTTCCTTCCAAAAGCTTTGCTCCTCCCGTGTGCATCTCCATAGCCACTTCATCAGGAGACACTTGTTATGCAAGGCTAAATTTTGTATGCATAAGCCCCCTTGCCTCTTAGGCAGTATGTCTTTGTCCCTCTTGACTAGGTGAAATTTGTGCTTATTGTTGTTTCCTTCCCAAAGGAAATCCCTTCTTATTCTGTCAAGTTTTTCCAAGACCTTGCCAGGAATGGGGTGGAGAGACATATTATAAGTTGGAATTCTATCTAGCACCTGCTGATCATAGTAAATCTTCCTCCCATAGATAAATACTGGATTTACCAAGAAGCCAACTCTAGATACGTTGTTGCTTTGAACTTAGCTCCACGAGGAATTCCTAAATAAGTGGTTGAAAGTGCTGCAATGCTACACCCAAGGATGTCTCACAGCTCTAAAGGAATCACTCCATTTTGGTGAAATAAGAAATCTGTCTATTCTTGAAGCTTGTTAGGAATTGAAATCGATGAGATTGAATCTCCAATTGTTCCTCCGTAGCTCAGTGGTAGAGCGGTTGGCTCCTGCTAATACATCCCACATCTCCTCCCTTTGCGGATTTGTGTGAGGACCATAGAAGCTAGTAAAGTACCATCTGAAGTTCTCATTAGAACATTCCAGTATAGAAGAAATAGAATGACAACCTAGCAAAGTATCCACCTTAACCCATTTCCTTTTGTTCCAGATCACAAGAATACCCCCCCAAGTGCCTGATGCTTTAAGCTCCACCCAATACGCCCATCTATTGCCCCACAACTGTTGGATTAATAAGCCTGAACATTCTTCAATTTTGGTTTCCTGTTGCAAAAAAAGGATATCAACTCTCCACTTTGGAATGAGAGATTTGATTGTGCATCTCTTCCTCTCGTCATTCTGCCCCTTTGCATTCCAACTCAAGATTTTTAAGTTCATCCAGACAATGAGTTGTACTGCCTACCCTTGACTCCATTCGATTGTTGCCTGCTTCTATCATAATTGATCCCACATGTTAGTCTCTTTTCTTCCCCTTCCCCTTTGTTCTTCTTCTCTTTCCCTAACCTCTACTGCTTGGATTCATGTTGTTCTATTTGAATTTGCCTTCTTTACTCCATTCTAAGAACTAAATCCAAGAGGTCATGTTCGAATCTTGTTGCATTAACACCAAACGCTTTACAAGACTTCAACATGGTGATTTTCGTCCACTTTGATGTGTCAATGGTATTAGGCTTGTCTATAACCTGGGGACAAGTACCCTCCTTTATACCATGTTAAAGGGGTTAAAGGGAGAGCATCGCACACTCCGTTTGAGTCTGTATCTGAGCTGGAAACAAAGATTAAGTCCATGCATGGGAGTCACAGAGGTCTTTGTATTCTTCCTTCTTGATAGCCTTCATCATCAGCGTTTGAGGGTGAATTTCTGAGGAAAGAATCGGCGATTGTTTTTGCATGACGTTGCTGTGGATTTTTCAGTCCTGTGTCTCTTGTATCTCAGATGCCTGCGCATTAAATTTGTTTGTGCTTGGGCTGGACTTTACTTTTCAAATTGTCTTTTGAAGTAAGAGACTGACCTCCTTTGAGACTTTTGCTTTGCCTTTTCTCCTTCTTGGGCCTTAAAAATAGCACTCTTTATCAGCCTCTAGGCCCAAGACTGGCCCACCTCCATTGTCCATTCTTACTAATTATCTGCTTTACCCTTGCCCTTTTATCTGCTGGACAAAGCTGTGCTTCTGCTTTCAATTTAAAGCTGCCAACTTGTCCTTCCTCTAATGATGCGTTCTCTGATGTGTCATCCACTTCGGACGTCTAACCTTCTTGCCGGCATTGTTTCTTCTGGCTAGCCTGATTTTTGTGTGCAAATCTTCTAGAATCATGATTTCATACCCCCCCATCTCTCTTAGAATCTCTAATTGCCTCAGAATTTCTTGTATGTTGTTCCCAACACAAATTCGAGCCCAATAAAGATAGGTTCAAAGTTGTGTCTTCGTCTATTCCGATAAATCCTCCACATTTATCTCTGATAAAACTTAAAGTTTCAAACGACAAGGCATGGATTGGGACTCCTAAGGCTCGTATCCATTCGTTCTCCGATTTCTGCACCATTAAGGTGGATCCAGCCACCGGCGACCACCATTCCAGTGTCAATATTCTCCCTACCTAACCATTCACCGGCTTTTACCCTTGCTGCTTCAATCTGAGAGGGGAGCTCAAATTAAAATTGGTTGTTCTAAATGGGGGTGACTTTGAGCCCTACAGTGACTTGCCATTTCCCAACGAACCAATCCTGAATGACATCCTTTTTAGGGCAAATGTTTGAAAGATAATTCTCTATGTTCCTAGCCCCTATCTCAGTATTGGCTATGCTTGGCAGTTTGATAATCTTGCGGCCTCCTTAAAGGATCTCGACTTATCAGCATAAAGATGGAACCTTGGGTTTGGGCAAGGACCCAAAAAATTCTGAATCTTCACTGTTGTGTCGCTGCACCCTTTGTTATAGATTCCTTTTGGGATGATGACTGCATCCTTTATATCCCTTTCTATTCTCACGAATCGACCTTAACTATTGAAATTTTGAATGACTCTGAAAGTGTAGGCTTGGACTTGTCTTCCCCACCTTCTGCACTTGTTGCCATATTGTAAAGAAGCATGTTTCAAGGCTTTGCAGATCACTTGGGGATTATTGCCATCGATTTTGATGCTGCTAGTGAACCTTCTACTACTTCTGTTAAAAGGAACCATCTTTTAACTAAAATGCTTAAATTGAAAAACTTCCTCTCGTGCTAAAAGAGAATCCCCAATCCATGACTTAGGGCAAAGTAGGAATTCCATCGGTAAAGCACTCACCGGAGTTACGAACTGAGAAAGAAAAAAAGAGAGGACACGAGAGAGAGAAAGGTGTGTTTCCCACAAGAGAGCATTTTTTTTTATATTTGCACATCTCCTCTTCACATGCCCAAACCATATCAACCTCGCTTTCCTCATCTTATCCACCACAGTGGCCACTCCCACCTTGTCCCATATATCCTCATTCCTAATCTTAACGCTCGTAGTATGCCCACATCTATCTCAGCATCCTCATTTCCGCAACTTGCATCTTCTAAACATGAGAGTTCTTGACTTGCCAAAACTCCGCGTCGTACTACAAAGTCGATCTAACCAGTACTCTGTAGAACGTTTTTTGAACTCCACATGATTGAAAAAAAAAATACTCCCTCCATCCCATTTTATGTGGCACACTTTTCTTTTTAGTCCGTCCCAAAAAGAATGTCACTTTACTATAATTAGAAAGGATTTTATCTTTAAAATTTCCTCTTTTACCCTTAATGAAATGATTACTCCACATAAATATCTAAGGATTGTTTTAGACAACAAGTTTAAAAGTCTTCTTTTTTCTTTAATATCATGCCAAGTCAAATGGTGCCACATAAAATGGGATGTAGGGAGTATCTATTTGTACAAAACTTTTTCTCCTTTGATAAGTTAACATGGATTTGATCCCAACTAGTTTGGGATTGAGGAGTTGTTACTGTTATATAAGTTGACATGGAAAAGAGAACATGATGGAAAATAACAATGTTAAGAGTCCAAGTATTAAGGAAGTAATTCCAGGTATTTTACGTAGATAAAAGTAAAAGGCAAATTGGCCACAACAGTTTAGTTTCGCTGACAAATAGGAAAGCCAATCTTAAAAACTGAAGCCTGTAAATTAGCAAATTACATAGAATATGATGATTTAGAAGTTCATGTGATACACAGCAAATACCGTAGAGTATGATGATTTAGAAGTTCATGTACTAAACAGGGTCAGGAGAGATTCTAAAGCTGGAGTTGGGCAGAAATGTATAGTTTATTTAGACTACAACATTGTGTGAATGTATGTGTGTGTGATTTTTGTTCTCTAAGCCAAAACCAAAACCAAATTCTGGACGGTTTTCCAAAATTAAAAACCATGTCACCTAACATAACGGAAAAATCAGTAGAAACTGTAGGCATGGTTAATTTACTTAACATCAGCTTCTGTTTTGTTTACTTTAATTCTTGTATTTTTTCGAATAACTATAAGGTCCAATAAACTCTCTATCTTGGTACTTAAACCATTTTTGTGTTAATTTCAGGCATCTTCTTATGATGCCTTCATTTGAAAAACTGATATATTATTTCTTAGTGCTCTTCTGCAGCTGGTTACCCCACCCCACACACACACACAATGTGTAGCAGATCTAAACTTCTGCATTCTTTCAAAGTGTCTCTATTTTGGGTTGGGAGAGTCCCACAGCCTCTTGATTTATGAAGATTCTAGTATTCAAGTCTCTTTGGCATAGTTTATTGCCTTTTACTGTACTGATGCTTCATGATAATATATATTCTGCAGGTTATCTTTATAATCACCAAACAAAGGAGTTCTATAATCTTACTTATGCACATGAGCAACCTGAAAGTTCTGCGAGATTTGGAGGTTTATCCTTCTTTCCTATTCTCTTCCAAGTCTAATGTCATGTGTTTATATTGTGGGCTACTGCATCCTTTACTGAATTCGATTGAACTTTATTGTGAAAATTGGATGTTCCTTTTCCTTATACTCATCTCAAGGTTGTTCCACCCTGAATAACAGCAGGGTACGGCATCTAGTGACTTTGAACAATGGGGTTTTCTGTAGTTTGTTAGCGGAGTGTTGAATTTTGATCTTAGCTAGGTAACTCACAGATGCACAGAATTGTATTTCTTGAAAGTTAGATGCTGCTTCTCTTCTTTGTCAGAATTTAAAATTTGTGCAACAGTTATGTAACATTCCACCTGACATACTGGTACTTGCACTTGCATGTATATTGATTATATGAAGTCTTATGATGAGCACCTTAAATACATGTTAGATTTGTTGTGAGCACTTCCCAACATATCATTAGATCCCATTTGAATATTTGCTTCATATTTCTTGCAGACTACCTTGTCACAAAGTGTGGTGTACTCATGATGTCACTCTTTGTTTTCTTTACCACGACAATGTCAGTTTCATTTACATTGAGAGAGACCCAAACGCGCATGCTGAAGTTTACGGGTAGGTTCTCTTTTGTATATTTGATGCCACAAACTGCAGTGGTGTTTTTATATCGTGAAATTATAATGCCTTACACATCTGGATACTTCTCGATCATATTCTATTGATTAAATTACATGTCAACATGAAAACAAGAAGAAAGGTGTGTCATGCTGTTGTCAAAGTATGAAGCACTCAACTTTCATATACAAATATTCTGTTGATCTTGTATTCTAAACAAGCTGTTTAATTGTTGATTCGTTGAGCCTCTACTGCTTGCTGTCTATATTTTGTTTGATGTTGCCTTCCTTTCCTTTCTTAGACATTTCTACTGTAAAAATATGTGCAGTGCAGCTACAGCATCATGCTCGGCACAGGCTTCCAACATTTCAATTGATCTTTGTGCATGTAATTGAGTCCCTTGTTTTTGTACCGGTAAGATTTCCCAGTTGATTCCATGTATGTTTTGTAGTCAGTGAATGTTGGTTATATATTCAAGGCCGTTCAGGTGTAACTTAGAGTTCGACGTGCAGATCATGATAGGCATCCTATTTTTTTTGTTCGAGTTCTATGATGATCAGCTGCTGGCTTTCATGGTGTTAATTTTTGTTTGGCTGTGCGAACTTTTCACATTAATCAGGTTTCTCTCTCTCTGTCTCTGTGTGTGTGTGTGTGTGTGTGTGTGTGTGTGTGTGTCACATGTGCTGTCATGCACATAGACATGGATTACTACTCTCTACTAGTTAAAAAATGACAAATTCAGATTGTACTTGGTAGCGACCCAAGTCATTTAACTTCCTGATAATCTGAAGTGCTAATGTTGCTTGACTGTCCTATGCAATACATGCTTTGGTCTTCCTCCTTTCATACTAGTATGATTTAAGTTTGGAACCTGAGAAACGTCTATAGCGGTGTACATCCTGATGGGTCCTATACATTTTTGGGTGATGATTGTCAGCTCTATAGCTAGTTGATTGAAGGAAAACAATTTCAACACCTCTTTAAAGCTGCTTGAACTTTGAAGTCCCTATTCATACTGCCTGAGATTTTGCCTAATATTTGAAAATGATCTGGTGCTCCCTTAATAACAGCCACACATTTCCCGCTTGGAAGACCCCTTCAGCATTTTGTTAGTCTGCTGGAGTTAATGGCTAGTTTCTTGATCAGCAACTTCTGCCAATATTATGTATTGATCAGAAGAATAAACCTGTACTCTTGTATCTATCACTATTTGTGAGTATATTTTACATGATTGTCTTTATTTCTTATTTCTAATGTTTATTTGCCAAGACAGAAGACGTTCGGTGGAGAAAAGAATTGTAGTCTGATGTTCCCAAATTAGTGTGCCACATGATTGGCACCCAACTTGTAATACCCGTTGAGTAAACCCTGTTCTGTCTGATGGCTATTAAGAAACTAATCATAACAATAAAAACTAGTATGTAATCAATGGTTTGAAAAATTGAAATACAAACATAACGTTAAAACGTCTGAAAACTAATCCACTGATAAGTCATGAGCTTCTAAGGACTGCAATCTATATACAAAGCCTTCGGGGCATTCCCAGGAAATACATAGCGTCTTAAATAAATGGAACTCTTGGAACGGTCAGCTACTGCTGCGAACAGATCAACGGAGCCTGTCAATAAATTTAGAAAGTCTACCCCTAGCCACATGCTTCTTCACCTGCGCACTCAACACCTACCGTACAATGCGACAGGCCCAAACGGGTTAACTACCTCTGAAGGATACCAGTAAGTTCTGTTAACCCCCTGAGTGGAGGATAAGACTAGTCTGGACAAAGTATGTAATATAATGAAATGAGAAAAGTAAAGCAAGTAATCCACATAATAAATATTGTGAACCTGTGAGCTAAAATTGAATTTGAAAACTGAGTCTGAAACTAAATCTGAAAACTATTGAAACTAAAAACTATAATGGGAGCTGAAAAACTGGGCAACTTTTAAAGGAATAACTATTTTAAAACACTTATAGCGGTGAAGCCAAGCGAAGTGACCCTTTCTTGCTGAACTACCTAAAGCGACCTTGGAGAAGATAAGCGACCGCTTCAATTGGCAGAGCGTGAAGTGTGAAGCGCAGAAAAAAATTTCTCTTGTTTTAAACCTTTTAAGACTTTGATTTTAATTATAAATACAAGTTACGACATTACCTGGAGTCCTCGACATTTCAGAGCCTAGGGTTTTGACACAATTCTTTGCTTCTCAACTTCGTAGGAGATCAATCCTTCTTTCATTCTCTCTTCTGCTTCTCGACTTCAGCCTATGGTTTTTTTTCTTCTCTTCTTTCCTCTGTTTTCTGCGCTTGTTTTCTTCTTTTTCTTCTTGCTCTGTTTTGCTGTTTCTCTACCCTGTTTTTCTCTTTCTTTTGCTGCTATTTTTTTTGGTTAATTATAGTAGCTGAGATTAAAAGTTTTTCAAATCCTCCAGTCTCAGTTAAAAAATTTTCAATTAAAGTAACTGAATTTCAATTCTATCCTAATAGTCCATTTCAATTGATTTATTTTAAAATATTGCAGTCGCGGAATTTTCATTCTTTTGCTCTTAAAGATTGTAAATGACGTCACAAGATCAAAAGAAAGACCCGACTTGGATGTATACTCTAAAAGTTAGTGATACGAACAAGACGTATATTCAATGTTTTTATGTAACAAAGATCACAAAAGGGGAATTTATCGTCACAAACATCATCTCATCGGATTTAATATCCACAACAAAATAAATTGTCTTGTCTTCCATCTCAACAAGCTAGTTAGTCTGTACTTTGAAAGGTTGGAACTGATAGATTCCGGCCGAACTTGAAAACCCCTCTTAAATTGTGGTACCACTGAAAAAGAAAGGTTGGGAAGTGCCATCCTCGGGGAAGGTGCCTAAGGGCATACAACCCTACTCCCCTCACCCCGGTCCCAGTACAAGTAGGAGTACAATTATTTTGCTATCTTAAATAGGTTCAGTTAAAAATATGACTATCTCATCTAAAAGCTTAAACTGTTAGAGAGAGCACACTTTTTTTTGAGAAAGATTAGAGAGAGCACACTTTTATTATTTATGATATTCTCAACATGTCTCCTCATGTGCAGACTTGATTCTTTTTCATGGGCCAAGCACGTGGAAATTCTTTTTAATTTTGGGTGGTGGCGAGATTCAATATCAGACAGATACCATGTTAAATTAGGTCTTGGGCTTAACTCACACCCCAAAAGCTAGCTCAAAGGGAGGAGGATTGCCCAAGCCTTATAAAGAGTCCAACTCATCTCATTAACCATCAATGCGAGACTTTTTGCTTTTAACACCCTACCTCACGCCCAGTTTATCATCTGATGCATGGGCAATTTTGGGTAATTTTTACCCACCTCACGCCCAATGCTTAGCATATGCATGCGTGGGCAATTTTGATTTTTTTTGGGATCCAACATTGGCTGAGATGGGCCCTGCTCTGCTACCACGATGAAGTGTGTGACCATCTCATCTAAAAGCTTAAGCTGTTAGAGAGAGCACACTTTTGTTATTTAATGATATTCTCAACAATTTTATTTCTTGTTTACCTTTTTTTCTCTATTTTAACCACGTTGGTTATCTTTTGCAGCGTACGCACACCAATATCCATGAAGTACTTTCCACGCTTCTTTTTGCTTTACTTTCTGGTTTTCCACATCTACTTCTTTTCTTATAGTTATGGTATGTCCAAATTACTTAAGGTTCAGCTTTTGCTTACTTTTCCAGTGTTCCTTATCTGACAAACATGGTCTATCTTCTCAGGTTTTTCTTATCTAGCACTCTCGACAACAGCTGCATTTATGCAACATCTTATTTTATACTTCTGGAACCGTTTTGAGGTAGAATGCAACTTTTGATATTTTTAGCAGTTAGAGATTCTTTTTGTTTTAGGGGCTTTGAGAAATTAAACATGTTTAGACACTAGAAAACCTTATATTATTTCTGTTTAGTGGGTGTGAATATATCTTCCCTGGCTTTACAGTAACAGTTCATCTGAAAGATGTGTTACCGGTGTTGGAATGTTTGAGTATGTCTATTATACTCCGTCGATCCTGTACAGCCATGTCCAGGAGTTGCTAGTGTGCTGGGAAACAGAGGAGAAAAAACAATGATTTCTTAAGCATTTTGAGCACATCTTTGTTATTTCTCCCCATGGAGAGAATGTTGAATCAAAGTTTATGTCTTTAGGAATGAATTCAACTGACAGAAACGCTAGAGGAATAACTAATTGAAGTTAGATTACACATACAGTTCCTCTCGACTTAAACGCCTAATAACTTTCTGACTGTTCTCAAATTGACTATGATATTTCAGATTGATAATGACAACATCATGCTGATAAAATCATGCTTGAATGTATTTTCTTTGAGTATTCCATGCTTGATCTATATTTAGCTGACTAGATGACTGCCTTAGCAAATCTTAACACTCCTTGAATTAGGTTTACAACTGATTGATCCCGAGCGTATTTGCTTAAACTTGATCTCTGTTCAAATTCCTAGCTTTATTTCAGATTAGATGGGAGTTCATCTATGTATGTAAATACATATTTTAAAAGGAAAATAATTTCCTTGTTTTTGCAACCTAAATACATTTTGGGATCTGTCCATGTATGTTTGTTGTTCAGGTTCCAGCTTTGCAGAGATTTATGCAAAGCAGACGATCACATTTTCAGCAGCATCCTGACTTTCATATCACCTCCTCTACGATTCTTGCATCAACTTTGCACATTACAAGATTAAATGCAAGGGGCCCTGCTCCAACTAATGTTGATTTGGCTCCTGGTCCTGGGCCTAGAACTGATCCGTCACTGCCAAGAAATGGTGCCAATGAATTTCCGGTAGTTGCAGATGGACAAGGTAATGGAAACCGAGATGAGTTTGGTAATTCTCTTCAACTTGGAGGGCAAGTGGATACCCGCCAGTCTGAAGGTGGAGCTAACCCGGGGTCTATGAATTCATTCAGCTCCTTGCTGCTGTGGATATTAGGGGGTGCTTCTTCTGAAGGTCTAAACTCCTTTCTCTCTATATTTCGAGATGTACGAGAGCATGGTCAAGTTTTTGCTGGACAAGAAACTCATGCCACCCAAAATCCTGAATAGATGCAGATGGTAGCTGAAATGTTGGCAGCATAAGCACAAGGGAGAAGCATTTCGAAAACACTGTTTATCCATGAGAATGGTGAAATAAGGCTAAGGACTGAGGCTGTCATTGTCTGGACAGATATGTAGAAGTTGTAGAGATTTCTGTAGTTGATGAAGCGCTAAAAACTTATTATTATTTGGTTTACTTAATCTTATGTACATATGAATTGAAGTAAAATGTGCAAACCTTCTTGTTGCTCCCCAATATACACGCAAGTATACATGATCGCTCAAGTAATATAGATTCTTAAAGAAACGAGTTATCATTTTCAAGGGACTTGTGATTAACTTATATTCAACACTTAACTCCACAAATAAAATAGAAGTAACCGTTTCAGAGATGGTGATGATTGTTAACTACTACTAATTATCAACTAAATAAACGTAACTAAAGGTGAATGACTTTAAGATGATGTTTCAAGCAAGTAAAAGACAATTCCAAGGGTGCAGCATGCAATGAATCTCATGTATCATATTATTGGCTTAGAACTAATTTTAGTCGTCAAGTTACTGATTTATAGGGTTAATTGTATGAGTCGGGTTCACACCTCTAGTCGCCTACCCCAGTTAGCTATCTAACTCCATCGTTGAGCGGGGATAAATAGACTAATTGATGAGCATTTATATTTCATCCTATTTCGTAACCAAGCGAGTTGTTCGTTCGAGCGTCACTCCTAAACACAAATCACCTCAACTTAATAGGTCGATCAAGCTCTCTATATTCTCTGGTCTATCTAACATCTCCTCTCCCGATTCAAGTTTAGACAATATATTTATCTTATGGTGATCAATCATAAAATACTAAAACAAGAACGTAGAAGTAACTTATAATGACAACCAAGAATTAATTCAGCAGGCCTTTAATAGTCAACAATCTATTCGTAGCTATAGCTCCATAACTAAGACGTTTAGCCACTCATGCTATTAGAAAATCACAAAATACAATTGTTCATGCGATTTCCGAAAAATAGAAGAGTTAAAAGATCAAAACCTATTACAAACGTGAATACTTATTCTTGCACACCCAATAAAAGTCGAACCCTAATTATGGATCCCTAAGGGTCTATTTATAATGGTAGAAAAATTAGAGCCAAAGTCTAATACAATTAGGAATCCTTTTTTAACACTTTTAAGCTGGAAAAATCGGGATCCTGCTGGAGTGTCGTGCCTAGCATCGCGCCCAAACTTCACCTCTGAGGTTTCCACCCTAGTGCGTCGCGCCTCTCAAAGCGCTTGAGAAAGGCCCCAGAATGTTGGGCCTTGGCGCGTCACGCCTCTCAGATCGCCTGAGAGGCCTCTCTGAATGTTGGCCTTTGGTGCCTCGCGCCTAGCAGTGCGCCTAGCCCTGGGGCCTTCAGCCTTAGCTTCTTTTCAACATATCCTTGCATCTTTTCTTTCAATTTGACTCCAATCTCCTTAGAGTTCCCGAAACCTCTAATCACATGTTTTAGTGCATAATATCGCAAGTATAACGAAATCAAGCTAATAGACTCAAGATCATTCGTTACTTCAATCAATTCATGGGCAAATATTGATAACTTAGGCATATAAATACGCCTAAGATCACCACCTCACACTTAGACTTTTGTTTGTACTCAAACAATCTTTAGACTATCAACTTTTTTTCACAATCCTTGGACTTGTCAACCCACCTTAAAATCAACCAAACATTTTTAATCATGATCTTGTAGTTCACAATGGATGCAACATTTCACAACATTTACACCAAGTTGCAACACATACTCAAAGAATGACTCTTTTAATATTTTTCCAGGCTAATGCAAACTCATACAAACACATCAATTAGATAATCCTACACATTCCATGAATACCCTCACTTGCTTTTAGTAAAGCCTTTCACTCAAGCACTCACAATATCACAAGGCCTATTTTTCAAACAATCAACTCACTATCATAAAAGAAGTTCTTACTTTTCTCAACATACCATAAGCTTGCCAATAGTGTATTCTTACCTTCACATTACAATTCTCAATAAATCAAGAGGACTTTCATTTGGTTGTAATGTCGGCTTAAGGTAAGGAAGGGAATATTTAGGAACTATTTTAGTGACTACACCTCCCTAATGCACATGTCATTATTTTGCCAACAATCTCCTTCATAGTTTTTCTTTTCTCCTAGTACACACTTCATGAATATTTACCCCTCTTTGTTGCTCCATCTTTGCCCTCTATATTATTTATTTATTTATATATATATTTTTTCATGTCTTTGCATTAGCCACCCTCACTTTAGATTTTAAGGTCCAAGTAAGGTACACATTATCCTTGATAGGACCAGGGCCAATGTTTCGAGCATAGTTCTGAAATAGCCACCCTCAATTGAGTTGAGGAGCACTTTGTCACTTAGGACCAGGGCCAGAACATAATTTTTAAATATCCTTTTCTTTTCCACACAATGTAGCATTTCACCCTTTATTATATCAACCCACAATTTTCAACCCTTCTTCTTAACATAGTGCATTAAAGATTTTATTAGGATCAAAAGACTTGGTATCAAACAAACGGGTTTCGGCTTATCATGTGGCTTATCAATAAACAAGGCCAAAGGTTCAATAGGGCTTCACTAGGGATAATTTCAATGGTAGGCATACAAGTAAAGTCAAGAATTGATTAATTCAAAGAAACGCCTCTATCACATTCCCTAAGTCATACAAGCTACTAATTCAATCACACACAAGGCAAGTTCTAGATATCAAGTTAAGCAAGAACCAATCAACTCTCACCACACATGGCATCATGACACATATACAGACATACCAACTAACATGCTCATACAACTTGCATTACAATATCACTACACAATTAAGCCCATTTATTTTATTTTATTTTGAGTCAAACTAAGAACACATGCTTATTACAAGGTTAACATTCTATTTCACTTTTCCAATTGTGACTACCCATGACGTTTGGCTAGCTTTTTTGGACATAGTTTCAAAAGACCAAGGTTGGTTTCTCAATCCTACTCTTCTATGTGACTAATTTTCCCTTAAGACGGTCGTTATCCA
This sequence comes from Solanum gandarillasii, assembly GCA_029582405.1. Lineage (NCBI taxonomy): Eukaryota > Viridiplantae > Streptophyta > Magnoliopsida > Solanales > Solanaceae > Solanum > Solanum gandarillasii. The sequence continues at coordinate 28,533 of JAJONY010011772.1, read as the reverse complement.
TCCATCATTAGGAACTATCATTCCTATGATGACTCTAAGACTCAATAAAGCAGTAAACTAGTCCTAGTCGGTTCACATGGACAATCCTCAGTAAAAGTACCGAAAACAAATGTTGAGGAACCCAAAATTAAAAATTAAAAATTCAACTAAAACTAACACTAGACTCGATAAAGCAGTAAACATCTATATACAACAGAGACATATTACCCCACCCCACACTTAAAAATAAGCATTGTCCTCAATGCACAATTTAAAGCAAAGTATAGAGTTAAGAATACTCCCTCAGGCCTCATTGTCACCGCCATTGAACACCATTAAGGCATTCGCCTCCTCATTATTAGCATCATCTTCCTCATCATCCATCACCTCATCAGCAGTAGCCTCATCATCATCTAGAGGCTCCAAAAATGCGGGACCAGTCTTGCATAAGGACGCTGCACTCTCGGTCAAAGGGTATAGATCAGCCAGGTTTTCCATTTCCTCATCTGTAAACAGACGTCCTCCTATTCACAGCTGTAGCTCTGCCATACCGAACATTCTTGCCATGACACTGTCATCACGGGCTTACCTCTCTTGGGAAGACAAGACAGGTCCATGAGACGTGTCTAGTGCCTTTGTTCGAGTCACATCAACTAGCTTAGCCGTCAGATCTAGGTGAAAAGCAGTAGTCAGGTCCACAACCTCTTTCTCAATACCCCGGTCCCTCAGAAACCGGGTGATCAAACCCCCATAGCAAAGATGCCACCTCATATTATTCCAAAATTTCATCATGTTCTGTCTAAGAATCGCCCCTATATTAATGGGCATCCCCTTCATCAGCATATAAACCAACACCACCCTATCCTTGTTACCTCTGTCATATGTTTCGCGGGTAGTAGCACATTACACACTATCTTTAACCACACCCTAGCAACTTGATTGAAATTAGTAAAATAGAGGGTATTATGCCTCCCAGTATCCTTGCTATGCTCCCACCTAGCCGTGGACTCTACCCCACATAAAGTATGTCGAATATCCCTATAAGGAGGTTTATCCTTCAATGTATTAAAGTCATCAGAATCACAATTCGGGGTCCCCAAAAGTTTATTTAGTATCGTAGCATTGAACTTCACATCCTTACCTCTAATAGGAACAATTTTATACTTAGTTTTAGTGAGCCAATTTGCATAAAACTCACGAACTAAAGACAAATTAGAATCTCCCGGATGATAAAAAATAAATCTCAGCCCCAACTCAAGCACAATTCGTGCAACCTTACCTCATGGACGTACTTGTCGCCCATATACTTCGGTTCGCGTTGACACTCAAACCATTCCCAACCATACCTCTCCATCGCCTTTTTTCCAAATTTTTGAACTGGTTCCCAATTTCTGGACCCAGATTTTGAAAAAATCTGGGAGGGGGCGTGCTAGGGGCGTGATGCACCATGGCCGCACCTGAAACATGCCCCAAAATGTTTGCCTTTGGCGCGACGCGCCAACCAGAATGCCAGCTTGCAAAAGGCAGGAGCGATGGAGAGGCGACGCGCCATGGATGAGCCCAAAAACCGTCCCTAAATGCCGCGCCTGGCTTCAGTGATTTGATTTTTATTTTTATTTTCGTTTTTCACTATTACACGCTAAGTTACAAATAATGAAAAATCCTATCTAGCTAAAACTAATAATTAAAAGTAATTCCTAGATTCTAAGAATTGAAACTACGCTAAAACAAAAATTCAAAATTCAAAAATGACTACATATCTATTGCATATTGTTCATGGGTTGCCTCCCATGTAGCGCTTGATTTAACGTTGCGGCACGACGCAACTTGGATCATTCATCATTTAGCTCAAGAGCCTCCCGATCACGATCCGAATCTACACCAAAGTAGTGTTTTACCCTTTGCCCATTTACCAAGAACGTAGGGCCAATCTCATCTTTAGTTCAACAGTCTCATGTTGTGTCATTCTTACCGCTTCGAAAGGACCAGTCCATTTAGATTTATGTTTTTCGGGGAATAACCTCCATCCAGAGTTAAAGAGTAGTACCTTTTCTCCAGGAGTGAAAGTACGAGTAACTATGTGCTTGTCATGCCATCTTTTCGTCTTTTCTTTGTAAAGCTTGACATTCTCATACGCATGGAGCATAAACTCCTCAAGTTCATTCAATTGATCTATTCTCTTTCTACCGGCCAGCTTGGGGTCCAAGTTCAACTTCTTAATTGCCCAATAAGCTTGGTGTTCCAATTTCGTCGGAAGATGACATGCTTTACCGAACACTATGTGATAGGGAAAAGTTCCTATGGGTGTCTTATAAGCAATCCTATATGCCCACAATGGATCATCTAACTTCTCAGACCAATCTTTCCTCTGTGCATTCACGGTTTTCTGCAAAATTTGCTTCACCTCTCTATTCGAACCTCTACTTGGCCACTCGTTTGAGGATGGTAAGTTGTAGCAACTTTATGACGAATACCATACTTAGCAAGAAGGTTTTTAACTAAATGATTAATGAAATGCTTACCTCTTTCACTTATGATTGCTCTTGGAGTGCCAAAGCGAGTGAAAATGTGCTTCTTGATGAACTTTATCACTACTTTTGAATCATTCGAAGGAAGAGCTACAGCCTCAACCCATTTACTCACATAATCTACAGCCACAAGAATGTATTGGTTTCCACTAGATGGTAGGAAGGGGCCCATGAAGTCAATACCCCACACATCAAAGATTTCCACCTCCAAAATGTTACTTAGCGGCATCTCATGTCTTCTTGAGATAGTACCCAACCTTTGGCATTTATCACAACCCTTCACAAAAGCAATAAAATCTTTAAATAATGAGGGTCAAAAGAAACCAGATTGAAGTACCTTATGTTCCTTGCGCTCTCCTCCGTGGTGACCTCCATATGGGCTAGCATGACAACTTTCGAGCACTTTTTGAACCTCATACTCCGGAATGCATCTTCTTACTACCCGGTCCACACCTTGTTTGAACAAGAACGGTTCATCCTAGGTATAGAACTTAGCATAATGATTGAGCTTTTTCTTTTGTTGGGTGGTTGCACCGGAGGATATTCTCCACTTACTATCAAATTCACAATGTTTGCATACCATGACACTTGAGAGATATCTAATGCCATCAATTGTTCATCCGAAAATTCTTCCCGGATTTGCTTACCTTCATTCACATGGGAAAAATCCTCCAACCTAGACAAGTGATCTGCTATCTGATTTTCAGTACCTTTCTTATCTTTGATCTCAAGGTCAAATTTTTGGAGAAGCAGTATCCATCGAATCAACCTTGGTTTAGCATCCTTCTTGTTGAATAGGTACCTAATAGCTGCATGGTCAGTAAAAACAATCACTTTAGTACCTACCAAATATGATCTGAACTTGTCAAAGGCGAACACTAGAGCCAGCATCTCCTTCTCAGTCACTGTGTAATTAGCTTGTGTAGAGTCAAGGGTCTTGCTTGCATAATAGATCGAGTGGAACACTTTATTCTTTCTTTGTCCCAACACTGCACCCACTGCTATGTTACTTGCATCACACATGAGTTCAAATGGTAGTCCCCAATCAGGAGCAATTAAGATGGGAGCTTCAATTAAGTTCCTCTTCAACATCTCAAAAGCTTTCAAGCAAATCTCATCAAAGTCAAACTTCACCTCCTTCTCCAAAAGACTGCACATAGGTCTTGCAATCTTGGAAAAATCCTTGATGAATCGCCAGTAAAAACCTGCATGACCAAGAAAACTACGCACCCTTTTTACAGAAATGGGAGGGGGCAATTTCTCAATAACTTCTACCTTGGCCTTATCAACCTCTAAACCAGACTTCGAGACCTTGTGGCCCAACACTATCCCTTCTCTAACCAAAAATGACACTTTTCCCAATTGAGAACTAAGTTAGTGTCCTCACATCTAGCAAGTACTTTATCAAGATTCCAGAGACATACCTCAAAAGACTTCCCAAAGACGGAGAAATCATCCATGAACACCTCTACAAAGTCTTCCACCATATCATGAAAAATGGCCATCATACACCTTTGAAAAGTCGTCGGTGCATTGCAAAGTCCGAATGGCATGCGTTTGAAAGCATATGTACCATAAGGACAAATGAACATGGTCTTTTCCTGATCCTCAGGTGCAATCAATTAGTACTCCTTCCCTGCTAGTCGGTCAAGCATTTGATCAATGAAGGGAACAGGGTAGTGATCTTTTCGGGTAGCATCAATTAGTTTTCGATAATCCATACAAATTCCCCAGCCGGTCACTGTTCTAGTAGGAATCAACTCATTATTTTCGTTCCTCACCACAGTCATACCTCCCTTCTTGGGAACACATTGCACCGGACTTACCCATTTACTATCAGAGATTGGGTAAACAATTCCAACATCTAGCCACTTTATTACTTCCTTTCTCACTACTTCTTTCATCAAAGAATTTAGTCGACGTTGATGTTGTGCACTTGGTTTGTGATCCTCTTCCATGTAGATTTTGTGCATACATAACGCCAGACTAATCCCATGAATATCAGCCATCTGCCATCCAATCGCCTTTTTTCTCCTCTTTAGGATCCTCAATGTCGCATCAACCTGTATTTCAGACAACTCTGCAGAAAGTATAACAGACAAAGGTTCATTAGTACCCAAAAATGCATACCTTAGGTGAGCAGGCAGAGTTTTTCACTCTAGCTTGGGAGCTTCTTCAATTGAAGGCTTTGGTGGAGGCCCTAACTCACGATCTAATGTCTCGACTCTCCGCTTGTGAGTCTCCACAAGTGCCAGATTCAAACATGTTTCTATCTCTTGGGCCTCAGTATCTCCATCTACCTCATGACCTGTTAACACTCTCTCTAAGGGATCTTTAGGCACAACTACTTGTGATTCTACTATTTGATCAACCACAGTAATAGAAGACAACTCTTCATAGATAGAAGGCAATTTTAAAGCGTGATAAATATCGAATACCTCAACCTTATCATGCGCTGTCATAGTTAGTTGACCAGCTGTTACATCAGTCAGTGCCCTACCCGTGGCCAAGAACGAACGTCCCAAAATGAATGGAACTTCATAATCAGGTTCAAAATCTAAGACCACAAATCTACAGGAAAAATAAATGAACCTACTTGAACTAACATATCTTCTACCACCCCCTCAGGCCTAGCAATGGATCTATCAGCGAGTTGGAGAATAACAGTGGTTCTTTTTTGACTACCCAGCCCAAGATTTAGATACAATGATAAGGGCATCAAATTTATACTCGCTCCTAAATCACACAATCCGCGGGCATGAACACTTTGCCCAATTGTAATCTGCACAGTAAAACTACTCGGATCTTTTTACTTTTTTGGCAGTTTGTTTTGGATCCTAGAGCTGCACTCCTCAGTAAGTGCTATAGTTTTACACTCCGTGAGCCTTCTCTTGCTAGCCACAATGTCCTTCACGTATTTAGCATACTTCGGGATACTCTGTAAAATGTCAACCAAAGACAGATTAATGTGAACCTATTTAAGGAGAGAGAGAAACTTACCAAAGCATTCATCTTCATTCTATTTTTTGAGCCTTTGTGGAAACGGATATGGTAATTTCTTTTGAGGAACGGGTACCTCAACATTGGAGCTTTTTACTACCTCTTCCACTTTCTTTTCTTTGGTACTTGACTCAGTCTCTCTCTTCTTTGGAGCTAGTTCCTCTAATTGTAACCCATTTCTAGTACTTACCGCATGCAACTGCTTTGGGCTGAGTTCAGTATCACCGGGTAGCACACCTTGGGGACACAAGTTCAGAGAATTAGCTACTTGCGCAACTTGTTTCTCTAAACTCATTTGGGAGGTTTGGATGTTTCTGATGTTTTCATCCTGCTTATCTACCCTAGCATTTATTTTGGTCCCTATTTCAGTCATGAGCTTTTGGAGTATCTCTTCATTGGTCATCCCTCCTTTTGGCGCACTAGAATTTGCGCTTTGGTTAGGATTTTGGTATTGTTGCCCAGCCCCTTGAGAACGGTATTGGTTAGCTCCTTGCGCCTGATTTTGGTTTTGGTTTCCACCCCATGAGAAGTTAGGATGGTTCCTCCAACTAGGGTTGTAAGTGTTACCATAATATTTCTGAACTCCACCCTTTTGTTCATTACCCACATAGTTTACGGAATCCGAATTTGCCTCACATTGCTCAGTTTCATGAAATTTGATGCATGGTGTACCATGTTAACCGATTCCTGGTTTAGAGCCATCTGTTTAAAAGGTAAGGTCATGTTATGTTGCATTGCATCCAACTTGGTATTTATGGCAGTAGCTTGATCTACACCTAAGATCCCCACAGCCTTTTGGGTTGTGGTTCTAGGCATTTCTCCCTCATACCCTTGGTTCCCTTCGGAGAGTTTATCGAGTAAGTTGAACAACTCTTCACATATTTTAGCTAGGGCTTGTCCACCTGCTGCACTATCAATAAGTGAACGAGCATTATAATCTAGACCCTCAAAGAAAGTGTGAGCAAGTACCTCATTAGTTTGCATGTGGTGTGGGCAAGCATTCAACATTTGTTTGAAGCGAGCCCATGCTTGATACGTGTCCTCTCCCTGGTTTTGAGTAAAGCTTATTAACTCACTTCTCAGCTAAGCAGTTTTCTTAGATAAGAAGAATCGACTCAAGAACTTCTTTGCTAGATAATCCCAAGTAGTGATGGAGTTTGGTGGCTCAGAATCTAACCAACTCCGTGCAGCTCCTAATAATGAGTATGGGAATAACGTCAGCCTCACATAGTCCGATGAGACTCCAGTTGTGATGTATGTATAATTAATATCTATAATTAATTAGAATGGAGGAGTTGTACCATGCCCTGCTTTAGTTCAAATCTACCCCCGGTGGAGGTTTCCTAATACTAGATGCCAAGTTGGCTGTGAGTGGGACTACCACATTACATACTGGTCTTACGGGTAAGACAGGGGGTACTCCTTGGTTATTCGGGTTCTCTTGGTTGTTCACGTTCTCTGGGTTATTCACGTTGTCTTGATTATTATCATCACTGTTTCCCCAAACACCTAACCCCAATTCTCCTGGATGTCCTTGATTCATTTTTCTGCGCTGGTGTAAAACTCTTTTGGCTTCGTTGTAAGGTTCAACAAGTTCTCCCTTCCGAGCCACACCTAAAAATCAAGTGTCTGCAATAAACAAGCTAAGATCAAGTAATTAATACCTGAATATTCTAATTGTAGACTTAAGAAGATCGAATATAAATCAATTTCTATGTCCCCGGCAACGGTGCCAAAAACTTGTTGCTCCCCAATATACACGCAAGTGTGCCTGGTCGCTCAAGTAATATAGATTATTAAAGAAACGAGTTATCGTTCCCAAGGGACTTATGGTTAACTTATATCCAACACTTAACTCCACAAATAAAATAAAAGTAATTGTTTCAGAGATGGTGATGATTGTTAACTACTACTAATTATGAACTAAATAAACGTAACTAAATGTGAATGACTTTAAGATGATGTTTCAAGCAAGTAAAAGACAATTCCAGGACTGCAGCATGCAATGAATCACATGTATCATATTATTGGCTTAGAACTAATTTTAGTCATCAAGTTACTGATTTACAGGATTAATTGTATGAGTCGGGTTTACACCTCTAGTCGCCTATCCCAGTTAGCTATCTAACTATATCATTGAGCGGGGATAAGTAGACTAATTGGCAAGCATTTATATTTCATCATGTTTTGTAACCAAGCGATTTGTTCGTTCGGACGTCACTCTTGAACACAAATCACCTCAACTGAATGGGTCGATCAAGCTCTCTATATTCTCTGATCTATCTAACCTCTCCTCTCCTGATTCAAGTTTAGACAATATATTTATCTTATGGTGATCAATCATAAAAAACTAAAACAAGAACATAGAAGTAACTTATAATGACAACTAAGAATTAATTCAACAAGCCTTTAATAATCAACAATCTATTCATAGCTACAGCCCCAGAACTAAGGCATTTAGCCACTCATGCTAGTAGAAAACCACAAAATACAATTTTTCATGCGATTTCCAGAAAATAGAAGAGTTAAAAGATCAAAACCTATTTCAAACGTGAATACTTTTTCTTGCACACCCAACAAAAGTCAAACCCTAATTATGGACCCCTAAGTGTCTATTTATAATGGTAGGAAAATTAGAGCCAAAGTCTATTATAATTAGGAATCCTTTTTTAACACTTTTAAGATGGAAAAATCGGGATCCTGCTGGTGTGTCGTGCCTAGAATCGCACCCAAATTTCACCTCTGAGGTTTCCACCCTGGCGTGTCGCGCCTCTCAAAGCTTCTGAGAAAGGCCCCAGAATGTTGGGCCTTGGCGCATCATGCCTCTCAGAGCGCCTGAGAGGCCTCTCTGTATGTTGGCCCTTGGCGCCTGGCCTTGGGGTCTTCAGCCTTAGCTTCTTTTCATCATATCCTTGCATCTTTTCTTTCAATTTGACTCCAATCTTCTTGAGAGTTCCTGAAACCTCTAATCACATGTTTTAGTGCATAATGTCGCAAGTATAACGAAATTAAGCTAATAGACTCTAGGTCATTCATTACTTCAATCAATTCATGGGCAAATACTGACAACTTAGGCATATAAATACGCCTAAGATCACTTATTTTGGATGAAATCTATGTAAAGCTATTTTATTGCAATCCATCGTCTTTTAAGTCATATAACTAGTTTGACGTTATTGTTGATTTTGTAATGAATTTTAGTTATCTTTCCTTAAACAATGTCTTGCTCATTTACTTATCCCCACATCCTACGGTTATTTTCTGTGCCATCATGAACAAAATAGGTTTACAAAAAATACATCATTTTTTAATAAATTGAACAAGATAGAAGATCAATTTCGTGTATGTTTATGAAAAATAATTTTTAAAATAGATTAAAATACAAATATTATTCTATTTCCAGCTAGTTTAACACACTATGTATCACTAATTCCTCATTAACATACACCTAGTGTAATCCCACACGTGAGATTTGGGGAGGGTCACATTAACAACATACCTAGTGTAATTCCATAAGTGGAGTTTGGAAAGTGTAGACCGTATGCATCTTATTCCTACCTTGTAGAGAGATAAATTGTTTCCAATAGTCTCTTGGCTTAAAATAAAACATTTCTAAGCGGTTTAAAAAAGGAAATAAATAAATGAGAGTAGTAACCAAGGATTTTGAATTAAGAGTGACATTAAGGTTTCAAAATTAAATGGAGGTGACATAAGTTATTTTAATTAAGTCTAGGTGACAATTATGTAATTAAGAATTAAGGATTTATGAGGCATGTGTGGGAGTTACCCTCAAATTTTTAAGTTGACAGTTTGGTCCATTGTTAAAAGGGTAAAAGACTAAAACATAGTTTAACCAAAAATGGAGGGAAGCTAGCCAAAAGGGAAAATAAAAACTGTCAAATTCTCACCTGCAACCCTCTTTTTCTTCTTCTTCTAGTTTGTTTTTGCTTTTTTCCTGTTCTCTTTATCTTTTTCTTATTCTTCTTGTTCGTTCTTTCTTGCTAAAAAGATCGTTTTGTTGCTCACCATTGTTATTTTTGGCTACTATTCCTTCTGCTTCTTCTTCTTCTCATCTTCTTCTTGTTGAATCAGATTTAGCTAATTAGTGGACCAAATTTTGTTCTATATCAATTGACATTACTTCATAAGTGATTGTGTTCACACATCACTTTGTTTGGTAAGTAAAATTAATAGTTATTTGAAGTATTCATCATATGGGTGTACCTATAGTTTTTCAATATTTACATTTGCATTTCCAACAGATAGTTATATCTGTTGCAACAATTGACTGGTTTGAATAAGTTAGATATTAGAACAAATGATTGTCTTACGTTGCAACAGAATAGCCATTTGTTGCAACAAATAACTTACACATGTTGAAACTTATGATTTATATGTCGCAACAACATAGTTATATGTTGGAACATATGACTTACATGTTGTGACAGGTAAATCATATGTTGAACCAAATGACTTACATCTTACAACATATGACTTACATGTTGCAACATATGATTTATCTATCGCAACATAATAGTCATATGTTAAAACATATGATTAATTTGTGGCAACAATATATACATATGTTATAACATATGTGCCATACACATGTTGCAACATATGACTTACATGTTGCAATATAATCGTCACATGTTGCACCAGATTACTTACCTCTTGCAACATGTGATTTATCAATCATAACAGAATATAAATATGTAGCAACATAATGGTCATATGTTGAAACATAGGACTCACATATTGCAACAGATGACTTACCTCTCATAACATATGACTTATACGTCGCAACTTAATAGTCATATGTTGTCACATATGACTCATATGTTGCAACATATGTCAAAGTTGTATTCTATCATTAGTACTAACTATTTTTAATTGATTCTCTTCAGGTACGATAAATGGAAGGATAAGAAAAATTGACTATTTGGATCGAGAAGAAAAATTGATATATTTGGCGTTGGAAGGATGGTATTGCTAAACAGTCGGTAGTGATGATTGTCGAAAGAAATATTTTGTATGATGATTTATGAAAAAGTAAGTGTTACATATTTAAGGACTTTGGCCACAAAAGAACTACATTGCCCAAATCAAAATGCTTCATAATTATTGTTGAATTTTAATTAATGTTCTTTTTTATTCATGGATGTATCTTATCTTAATTTGAATCAACTTAAGTTTTTTATGTAAAATGTGTGATTTGTTTTGAACTAATGTATCTTTAAAACATAGTCGTGCATATGTTATAATATATGTCAATTATGTGTTACTACTTACAACGTAATATTGTCCATATGCTCACAGAAGTGACAAAAGTCTTAACATATTGCTCAACAGAAGATTCATCTGTGTCAACAAAAGGTACATCTGTGGCAACATAATGTCCATCTGTGTCAACATAAGTATAAATTGCTACCCATTATTATTTTATAATCAATTGTAAACTCTCAACCTTTTTCTATTTACCTTGTAGATCAAATGACACAAGAAACTTCATCTATGGCAACAACTCAATCTTTTGTTGGTGTTGCTTCCTCTTCTAACATTAAATGTTCTTTTTGTCGATGCGAATAATGTAAGCAGCAACATATGCCTCATCTTTTACAACATTTGATTCATATGTAGCAACACATGTGTCATCTGTAGCAACATATGCCTCAAATGGTCAAATATTGTTACATAAGGGTGATACGTTGCAACATTTGAGGCATCTATAGCAATAAATAAGTCATCTGTAGCAACGGATGGTGCATCTATAGCAACAATGACTTACTGATGCTATGATATGTTAATAACAAGTAAAAATATTGAAACAGAAGTGCAAAACTATGTTTATTTATTTCGACAACTATGATAATTTTAATGGTTGTACATAACTACATAAGAATTTTTCATCCTTCAAAGTATTCTTCTTGGTAATGCTTAAAAATAGAAAAAAGATCACAACAATCAACACAAATACTAGCTTCCAGTTGTTACAACATTTGGTATTCTTCTTCTTTTTCTTTTCCTTCATCACCCATTTGTTACTTTTTCTAATATGTTCAGCATCAATTTCAACTCCTTAATTCTCTTCGACAATCTATATATAACAAACTTGGATCGTATATTAACATCTTCACGATCCCTCCATCTAAAAAAGTTGCATGCATTCTCCTAAAATACACACCACAAAGAAAATTAAATTAAACAAAAACCAAAATAAAGACCTAGATTGTAGAAATGTAGAACTGTACATACACGATAGCGTGGACAAGATCAAAATTTTTGACCTGGATTGTCCTTTGACCATGAAGTTTGCATTGAAAGTAAGTCTCCATGTTTGCAACAGATTTTAACACCCAACATGAGATCATTCTCATCATTACAAATTCGATTGAATATTACATTTGACATTATATCAAAAGTAACAAAAACACAAAATTCATTCATGAAATCTCTAATACTGAGATATATTCAAAGAAAATCATTCTTACCCAACGGCTATATTGCAAAATTAATGATTTCATTGATTTGACAGTACATGACAGGCGAATCTTATTTATTGATTTGATTTAACCAAATCCCAATCAATTAGTTTCGTATTAAAAAAACAAAGAACAAAAAAAACTGATGAAATAATATAATATCATTATATTGCACTCCAGAGATTCGAGATCCATGCAAAGAGAGAGAAGAGAGAGAAAGCGAAGCGAAGAAACTGAAGCGGCAAGGAAGAAAATGAAAATCCTATTCTTGAAATGAAATGAAATGCCTAATTTTTATCCCTTCTAGAACTGAAATAATGGACCGATTGGCCAGTTTAGAAGTTGGGCTTGCCCATGACTTTTTAAAGTACTTACGTGTTTTAAGTTGTTGCAACATATGTCAATTACGTGTTCATGCAAGTAGTATCACCATTAATAGATAGGAATTCAAGGTTGTTGTATTAGACCATAATTTTATACTCAGACATGTTGTAGGACTATATATTAGTGCTACATGTTGTATTAGATCACAATTTAATTGAATTAATACAAAAAATCACATGTTAGAATATACATATGTTGCAACATATGACAAATCTGTTGCAATTTATGTTGCAAAATTTAACATTTTATCCAATAGAATATACATATGTTGCCACAAATGACAATTTGATGGATGGGTTAATCGATAATTTTTATTAATTTAATAATGAAAAATGTCAAATTGGACTAGATTTTAGTACTTTGGACCATAATTACACAATCAAAAGATGCTATAACACTTTGACTAACGATTTTCAATGGTGTTATATAACTATCATATGAAATTACTTAGTCATTATATGTGAACTGATGGTATAATTGTATTTGTAAAAATAATTGATAGAATTGATGAAGGTTGTTGTATTAGACCATAATTTTGTACTTAGACATGTTGTAGGACCATATATTAGTGCTACATGATGTATTAGGTCACAAATTTAATTGAATTAATACCAAAAGCACATGTTAGGATATACAGATGTTGCAACATATGTCAAATCAGTTTCAATTTTTGTTGCAAAATTCATTATTTTATGTCACAAATGACAATTTGATGGATGAGTTAATCGATAAATTAAGCTGTTTAGCAATGAAAAATGTCAAATTGGACCATATTTTAGTACTTTGGTCCATAATTAAGCAATCAAAAGATGCTATAACACTTTAAACAACGATTTTCAATGGTGTTATATAACTATCAGGTGAAATTACTTAGTCATTGTATGATGAACTAGTGGTATAATTGTATTTGTAAAAATAATTGATAGAATTGATGAAGGTTGTTAAATTAGACCATAATTTTGTACTTAGACATGTTGTAAGACTATATATTAGTGCTATATGTTGTATTAGGTCACAATTTAATTGAATTAATACCAAAAACCACATGTTAGAATATACATTTCTTGTAATATATGACAGATTTGTTGCAATTTCTGTTGCAAAATTCAACATTTCATCCAACAGCCACAAATGACAATTTGATAGATGAGTTAATCGATAAATTAAACAATTTAACAATGAAAAATGTCAAATTGGACCATATTTTAGTACTTTGGACCATAATTAAGTAATAAAAAGATGTTATAACACTTTGAACAATGATTTTTATTGGTGTTATATAACTATCATATGGAATTACTTAGTCATTGTATGATGAACTAGTGGTATAATAGTATTTGTAAAAATAATTGATAAAATTAATGAAGGTTGTTGTTTTAGACCATAATTTTGTACTTAGATATGTTGTAGGACTATATATTAGTGCTACATGTTGTATTAGGTTACCATTTAATTGAATTAATACAAAAAATCGCATGTTAGGATATACATTCGTTGCAACATATGACATCTTTGTTGCAATTTCTGTTGTAAAATTCAACATTTTATCCAACACATTGTACATCTGTTGCCACAAATGAATATTTGATGGATGAATTAATCGATAAATTAAGAAATTTAACAATGAAAAATGTCACATTGGACCATATTTTAGTACTTTGGACCATAATTAAGCAGTAAAAAGATGTTATAACACTTTGAACAATGATTTTCAATTGTGTTATATAACTATCATATGGAATTACTTAGTCATTGTATGTTGAACTAGTGGTATAATAGTATTTGTAAAAATAATTGATAGAATTGATGAAAGTTATTGTATTAAATCATAATTTTGTACTTAGACATTTTGTAGGACTATATATTAGTGTTACATGTTGTATTAGGTTACAAATCAATTGAATTAGTACCAAAAACCAAATGTTAGGATATGCAACATATGACATATTTGTTGCGAAATTCAACATTTTATCCAACATAATGTACATCTGTTGCCACATATGACAATTTGATGAATGAGTTAATCGATAAATTAAGCAATTTAGTAATAAAAAAATATCAAATTGGACCATTTTTTGTACTTTGAACAATAATTTCATATGATAGATCTGTTGCAATTTCAACACAAAAATCAAAAGATTATCCAACAGAATATATATATTGCCACATTTTAATTGAATTAATGAGACAAAAATTTAACTACATAATCTAGTTCTAAATCATAACTTCATAATTCACAACGAATATCATCTTCATCGTCATTTTTCTTGGGCCAACCATTCTTGCAAAGGCTTTGCTCACTTTCCTTGCATGTGTTGCAACATATGTACTTCAAGAAAATAAATTCAAAAAATAATTACTACTAATAATAGAATACAACTTCATCATCCGTTGCAACAAATGAGTCTTATGTGGCAACATGTGACTAATTTGTTGTGACATAAAAGTCATTTGTTGTTACATATAACTATTCATTTGTGATACATAAATCATATATTGCAACAAGTATAAGTTTTATGTTGCAATATATGACCATTCTGTTGTGACATGTAAGTCATATGTTGTAACATATAACTATTCAGTTGCAACACATAAATCACATGTTTCAAACATGTGTTAGTTATATGTTGCAAAATATAACTATTATGTTGCGACATGTAAGTCATATGATGCTACACATAACTATTCAGTTGCGACACATAAATCACATTTTACAAACATGTGTAAGTTATATGTTGCAACATATGACTATTCTGTTGCGACATGTAAGTCATATGTTGCTACATATAATTATTTAGTTGCGACACATAAATCACGTATTGCAAACATGTGTTAGTTATATATTGTAACATATGACTATTTTGTTGAAACATGTAAGTCATATGTTACTACATAAAACTATTCAGTTGTGACACATAAATCACATGTTGCAAACATGTGTAAGTTATATGTTACAATATATGACTATTTTGTTGCGACATGTAAGTCATATTTTCCTACAAATAACTATTCAGTTGCGACATCTTCAAGATGAAAGTCATATGTAGCAGCATATGATTAGTCTGTTACAACATGTATGTCATATGTTGCAACATATAACCTTTCTGACTTAATCAACACGAGTCAGTTGTTGCAACAAATATAACCATTTGTTGGATGCGAATTCAAATTATTGAAAAAAATTACAAGTATAGCCAAATAATGATGAATGATTCAAAAAACTATTATATTTACTTATCTTACTTGCCAAACAATGGTGTGTGAGCACAATCACTTATGAAGTAATTCCAATTAATATAGAATGAAATATGGTCCACGAAGAAAAAGAAGAAGAAGAAGAAGAAGGAGAAGAAGAAGAAGGAGGAGGAGGAGGAGGTGGAGGAGAAGAAGGCAAATTTGCAGCTTTTATTTTCCCTTTTCGTTCACTGGGTTCCCTCCATTTTTGGTTTCCATCAAATTTGATTAAATTAGATTTTACTCTTTTACCCCCCCTCCCCCCACCCCTATTTAATACAATGGACCTAACTGTCAACTAATAAACTTGAGGGCAACTCCCAAAATCTTTAATCCTTAATTACATAATTGTCACAAACACTCAATAATTAAGACTTATATCACTACCATTTTATTTTTACACCTTATCGTCACCCTTAATTCAAATTCCCTTCTTTGTTTGCTGTTGTGGAATGAAGAAGAAGAGATAGGAATCCGACAGGAAGGCAAATTTGCAGCTTTTATTTCCCTTTTTAGTTCACTGGGTTCCCTCCATTTTCGATTTCCATCAAATTTGGTTAAATTAGGTTTTAGTCTTTTACACCCCCCCACCCCTATTTAATATAGTGGACCAAACTGTCAACTAAAAAACTTGAGGGCAACTCCCACAATCTTTAATCTTTAATTACATAATTGTCACATACACTCAATAATTAAGACTTATATCACCGCCATTTTATTTTTACACCTTATCGTCACCCTTAATTCAAATTCCCTTATTTGTTTGCTGTTGTGGAATGAACAAGAACGTAAAGGGGGTCTGGGTGTTTTATAAGAGAAATGAGCTGAGTTACACAATGTTGGGCCTAGAATTTGAGCTAATTGATTACTAAATTGAAAGCTGAAGGACTTGGTCCTTTGACCATATCTTACATAAATTGCAAGCGAAATAAATTACATATTTAATTAACTATTAAACTTCTTAACTTTAACAATGTAAAATAATCATTTAACATAAAAATTATAATTATTTTGAAATTAAGAGAGTAGTTATGTACTATAATTGATTTTGAGGAAATAAAACACACACTTAATTAAAACTCTATTTTTAGATAAAGAGAGGTATATTTTTATAGGAAAATGACAAAAATTGCCTTGAAATAAATTTGAAAGAATTTTTTTATTTTCGAAAATAATTATTTCAAATTGTTTGTAGTTAAAGAAGCTTGAAAATTATTCAAATTCTGGAAGGTAAAAATTGGATGTCAACACTATGACAAAGTTCTTTTTGCCAAAGAAGAGTGGCATGACACAATAATTAATAAAAACTTCATCCTTCTTTTCATTATTCCCAAACATGAACCTTTTTTTTTTCCAGAAGTTTTCTTCACGTTCTTGTTCCTTCCTTAGCTTTGTTTTTATCTTGTCTTTCTTCCGCATCCTCAATTTTTTCTTGTCCTTCTTCATCAACTTCATTTTTATCTTGTCTAGCTTCATCATCCACAATTTTTTCTTGTCCTTCCTCTACATCAACTTCATGGAGAATTTCAAGTTCTTCTTGAGAAGAAGAAACTCCTGATTCTACTTGAGAAGAAACTGTTTTGGATGCAACCTCTTGTAAACGAGAGGAAATGGAATTTTAGTTGTTACTACAATTTTTCTTTTGACATGAGGCATTATATTTGTATCTGCAAAATATTGTCAACAACCAACCACAAAATCAAATATTTCTTAACAATAATAACAACAACAAAACACAACACACAACAACATAAACAACAACACATCATCCATCACAAAACCCCAAATAAGATTCAATACCAAACATGAACCAACCAACCAAAAACCCTCCCCAAACCCTAACCAACCAATTACAAACTGAAACTTTTTGAAATCAGATAATATTTCAAAAAAGAATAACAATCAACCACTAATTACTAAAAACCTCCTGATTTAATATCAATAAATATTTTAAAACTCTAATTTAATTTTACCTGAGATATCGACGATAAAAGGAATGAGCGACAACAACGAGGTGGTTGGAACTATTGTAGAGACACAAAAATTACAACAAATTATACTTTATGTTGTAGAAAATATCACAACAACATGTGGATATGTGGAGTAATAAGGGGGGGAGAGAGAGAGAGAGAGAAACAAAATAAAAGAGAGAAAAATAGGAGAAAGAGAAACGAAAGTTGATTTTTTTAATATGAAGAGTCGTTCGTCCCCAAGCACCTTTTATATAATTGACTGTGTTTTTCTTTCTTTTTCATTTTTTTTTAAATTTTGGCAAGTTGCAACATATGTCAATTCAAAGTGATATATTTTGTAACATATCACCTTTATGTTGGGGCACATATAGATAATTGTGTGATTTTTTACAACAGAGGCTATATATATTGCCACATATATCAATTTATACTTTTGTTGACATAGATGAAACTTATGTTGCCACAATTGAACCTTTTATTGACATAGATGAATCTTTTGTTGCCACATATGAGTCTTCTGTTTCAATATATGAATAACCTATTACTACATATGACCTTGCTCTAACACATGTGACATGTTCCAACATATGACAACTATGTTGGAATATGTACCAACATATCACTAATATGTTGCAACATACAACACTTCTTTCAACAAATGAGATATGTGTTGAACAACTGAACATATTATATTCTACAATAATATGAACAAAATGGTCACAAAAAGAAGAACAAGCAACAAAAAATAACTTTTCACTGAACCACAACAATACATATAAATTACCTCAAAATTAGGGTTTTATTTGGGTCTGTCAGTTTTCATTTAAAAATAAGAAATAATAGGTATCATTACATCATTATTCAATTTTAACATCTATAGAACGATTTTTTATTCAATAACCCAAGAAAAGAACTTAGTATCAAGAGTGTATTGTTAAAAAATTCTTAAATCTTTCAAAACAAAAAAGACTAACCCATTTTAAGAAGAATTATAGTCGAAGACGACGTTTAGTTCATAAAAAGAAAGTGGCGATCGGAGATGAGGAGGAAGAGAATGAGGACTTTTGTTGATGGTCGGATTTTCTAAGAAAGAAGAAGAAGAGAAGAACATTGAAGAGAAGAAGAATAACTTTTGAATCCTATTGTCTTTTACTTTTTTAAAAAAATGGTTTGGTTAGAATTAAAGTAGTTGAAAAATGTAGTATTTTGTTTTTGTATTTTATAAAAAATTAGAAAATTTCAAAAACATTAATTTGGTACCAAATTAACTTAATTACATTTTTAAGTGGGTTTGACCCTTTCTTGGTCAATGTGTCACCAAAAACAAAACAAAAATTGATTTGACACCTTCTATTCAATTTTCTCTAGTAACCATAAAGAAATAATGTGAAATTGGAGCAATCCGAAGCACAAACACAATAACACAGTTGATAATCTGTCACGACCCAGACCATCGTGATTGACACCCACACTAACCCCCGGTGGGAGAACCATTAATGCTAATTAATTAGCCAACTCTAATCACATACTAAGCATTTAAGTTACGGAAGCAAGTTAAATACTAAGGAAAGAAATAGGGAGTTCCCATAAACTACAAACAAAAGTCTATCAACTAAACAAATGCGGAAGTAACACCTAGAACCTGAAAGTCAATATACCAAATCATCTAAAGTTCAACAAGTCTAAACAAGAAGGGATGCAACCCCAAACTAATGAACTAATCAACTAAGTAGAAAAGTCTAAGTCCGAAATGTGGACATAGACGAAAGGAGAACTCATGGCAGCCTGGAGGAACTGGCTCACCCTTGAATTCAAACCGATCACTGATCTTCTAGACTAGGTCTGTCAATAGCTGCCTGATGATGCCCCATACTCAACTAAGAAAGAGCAAGTGCAGTATCAGTACACAACCACAATATACTAGTAGGATCACGCGGCTATCCCACTAAGTGTAACATACATAAGTCAATACATCAATATAATTACATGCATATCTCGAACATATACACTATCATCAACATTTACGAATAAGGTACATTTTTCACATTTCTCAAGATACACAATTATATCAAATCATTGGTCCTTTCATGGAATCCAAACCCAAACAGTTAGTTTACCAGAACGTGATACCCAATCCAATGTTTATGCCAAAACGTGGAAACCGATCCCATAATTATGCCGGAATATGGCAACCGATCCAAGTTAGTGTGTCGAAACGCAACCCGATCCCTTCAACAAGCCATAATCACAATCGCAAATATATTTTCAAGTTCATACAATTAAGTCATAATTCATGGCATTCATCATTCGTTTATCTAATTTACAAAAAGTGTGATCAATAATGCAACATTCACTTACATACATATATCATAATGAAGCAAGAAAAAACATACATCACACAATCATAGAATCACAGCCATCACCTACCTCGAAACAAGCTTGAAATCCTAAGAAACTTGATCCTTCCCTTTCCGGATTTGTTACGCTTGTTCTTGGTCTACAAACAATCAATATAATGAGAATCAATAAACAATCACTAATTACCCGAATTACTAACAATACTATGAACCCTAGATCAAACCCATGATCCTAAGTATCAAAACTAGGGCTTTTTCCACCATAGTTTCTAAATCAAAACCCTCCCCCATCGATAATCCCATTAGATAATGTTCTACGGATCAAAACTGAATTTGAGGAGTGAAAATCTTACCTCTAGCCTCAAGAATGGTGAAAAACTGTCAAGAATTCCCTGGGGTTCGTTCCTTAGCTCTAAAAACTGAAAAGTGTAGAATAAAGATGTTTTGGGGTTTATTTACGACTTTAAGTCGTGTCGGACCCGCCACATCGGCATTCACCTCGCTACAGCTGCCCCGCCAGAGCGACCAAAAGCACCGCCAAAGCAGCTTGCATGAAACAGTGAGCTATTTTAATGATTCCAAGACCTTCATTTCACTACACACCTTAACCAACGACGCTCAAAAAATACCGTTCACGCTAAGATCGATTCTGGGAGTTCTACGCACCCGAATTCAATTCCGTAAAGTCGTACGGGTTCCTTAACGAATTATCTAACTATTCATGAAATCAAAATCATAAATAAATCACTCGATTATTACCTGATTTCCCTACACCTTAATGATTCTGATTTAGTCCAAATCTGGACTAGGTTGGGAAATTCCAAGTTACTATGAAAAAGTTTTTCGACCCAAAATTTTTCCCCATTGGCTTTTCTATAACGACAGAACCCGATCATTACAATAGATATCAATTTACCCATCACTCGTCCCCGAGTGACAACTTAGGAAAAATAGACTAAAAAAGGGATGAAGTAGTTCCTGAATCGACGAACAATTGGGGATACTTGTCTCGCATGTCCCTCTAGGTTTCCCAAGTAACTTCCTCAACTAGACAATGCTTCCATTGAACTTTCACGGACTTAATCTCCTTGGTCCTCAACTTATGCACATCATGATCAAGAATTGCAACCGGTTCCTTCTCATATTGGAGGTCTTTGTCTAACATAATTGAGCCTCACTTAATAATGGTATCCCTGTCACCATGATATGTCTTCAACATAGACACATGAAATACCGGATGAACACATGATAGATTAGGAGATAAAGCCAATCTATAAGCCACCGACCCTACACACTCAAGAACCTCAAAGGGACCAATGTATCGCGGGCTTAGCTTGCCCTTCTTGCCAAATCTCATCACCCCTTTCATGGGTCATACCTTAAGAAGAACATTCTCACTGGTTTGAAACACCATGTCTCTTACCTTATGATCAACATACTTCTTATGCCTACTCTGGGCTGCTAGAAGCTTAGTTTGAACACTCCTCACCTAATCTTAAGCATCCTTCACTAAATAAACCCCCAAAGGTTTCACAACTCCAGCCTCGAACCATACTATAGGTGATCTATATCCCCTCCCAAATAATGCCTCAAATGGTGTCATATCAATGTTGGAGTGATAACTATTATTATAAGAGAACTCACTCAAAGGTAAGAACTTATCCCAATATCCTCCAAAGTCAATCACACATGCCCTCAACATGTCTTCTAACACTTGAATAGTCCTTTCTGGCTGTTTGTCTATCTGTGGATGGAATGATGTACTAAAAGTGAGTTATGTGCCCATTTCATCATGTAATTTCCTCCAAAACTTAGAGGTAAACTGAGTATCACGATCTGCGATGATAGAAAGGGGCACCCCATGCAACCTCACCATCGCTTTCACATAAACTTTATCCAATTGTTCAGCATTATAATCTATTCTTATCGGAATAAAATGGGCTGACTTAGTCAATTTATCAACCACTACCCAAATAGAATCAAACTTCCCCAAAGTCTTGGGAAGACCAACCACAAAGTCCATGGCTATCCTTTCCCACTTCCATTTCGGAATTGGAATTTAATTCTTTGAAGCAAACCTGCAGGCCTTTGGTGTTCATACTTCACTTGTTGGCAATTTTGACACGTATCCACAAAATCCGCTATATCCTTCTTCATGCCCAGCCACCAATAAATTCGTTTCAAGTCTCGGTACATCTTGGTCACCCCCGGATGAATAGAATATCGCGAACCATGGGCTTCTATCAACAACTTTTGAATCAAATCATTAACTTAAGGGACACAATTTCTCCCTTTAATATAGAGCACACCTTCCGCATCAAGAGTGGTCTCTTGTGCCTTACCAATCGCAGTCTTCTTTCTAAGCTCCTCCAAATTCTCATCCCCAAACTGTTTGGCCTTGATCTCTTCAATGAATGTGGCCCTAGCCTCAATGCTAGCTAACACCCCACTTTTTTCTGAGATGCCCAATTGCATGAATTTAGACTCTAAGGTCTGAATTTCCTTAGCCAAAGGTCGCTTGGTTACACTTAAGCAAGCTAAACTACCCATACTTACCGCTTTTTGACTTAAAGCATTTGCCACCACATTGGCCTTACCCGGATGGTATTGAATAGTGACATCATAATCTTTAAGTAATTCCATCCACCTTCGTTGTCTCAAATTCATATCCTTTTGAGTGAATACATGTTGCAAACTACGATGATCAGTAAAGAGCTCACACTTAACACCATACAGGTAATGCCGCCAGATCTTAAGAGCAAACACTACCGCTGCCAATTCCAAATCATGTGTTGGATAATTCCACTCATGCACCTTCAATTGACGTGAGGCATAAGCTATTACAATCTTATCCTGCATCAACACAACACCCAAACCAGAATGTGAAGCATCACAATGAATAATGGAATTTTTACCTTCAACCGGTAATGCTAGAATAGGCGTGGTGATCAAGAGAGTCTTGAGCTTTTGAAAGCTCTCCTCACATTTTTCAGTCCATTCAAATGGTATCTCTTTTTTTGTCAAATTAGTCAAGTGGGTGACAATAGAAGCAAAGTTCTTCACAAATTGACGATAGTAGCTAGCGATCCCCACAAAACTCCTAACTTCCGTCATAGAGCTAGGCCGAACCCAATTCTTAACCGCTTCAATCTTTTGATGATCTACCATTACCCCTTCTTTTGAGACTACATGTCATAAAAATGCAACTGAAGTCAACCGAAATTCACACTTAGAAAATTTAGCATACAACCTTTGTTTCCCAAGAACACCCAGAACAATATGAAGATAGTCGGCATACTCTTCCTCACTTTTCGAATAGACCAAAATATCATCAATAAAGACTATAACAAACGAATCAAGGAATGACTTGAACACCCCATTCATCAAATTCATGAAAGCTGCAGGCGCGTTGGTCAAACCAAAAAACATAACCAAAAACTCATAGTACCGATAGCGAATTCTAAACGCCGTCTTGGGCACATCCTCAGGCCTAATTTTCAACTGATGGTAGCCAGACCTTGGATCAATCTTAGAGAAAACTGATGCACGTTACAATTGGTCGAAAATATCATCTATTCGAGGCAAAGGATACTTGTTTTGAATAGTGACCCTATTCAATTGCCGATAATCTATACACGTTCTCATACTACCATTATTTTTCTTAACAAACAAAACTGGAGTACCCCATTGAGAATTGCTAGGACGAATAAACCCCTTATCAAGAAGCTCTTGGATTTGAGTCTTAAGCTCTCTTAACTCTGCTGGAGCCATGTGATATGGAGGGATAGAAATGGGACGAGTATCAGGTTCTAAATCAATGCAGAAGTCTATATCTCTAACCGGAGGCATACTAGGCAAGTCATTAGGAAACATTTTTCTAAATTCTGACACCACTCAACCTCAATATCCCTAATATGAGCCAAACAACCCTATTCTACTAGTTTACTAGCCCGAATCAAGGATATGATCTTAGATTGCTTAGGCTTGTACACCCCTTCCCGCTCTAACTTATCCCTTCCCAGAATTTTTAGAGTTACAGACTTAGTATAAGGGGGACAACCAAGTCATGCCTCAAATTATATCAAAGTCATTCATATCCAAATCACCAAATCAACCCAAGTCTGAAAACCCTTAAATAAAATAGGACAACCATGATAGACATGGGTGACTATGACAAACTTTCCAAATGGGGTAGAAACATGGATGGGGGCATCAAGTATATCACAAATCATAGAAAATTCTGAGGCAAATCGCACGGATACATATGAATAAGTAGAACCCTGGTCAAATAACACATTAGCCATCCGGTCACAAACAAGAATAGTACATGTGATCACCCCGTCAGATACCTCTGCCTCATTCTTGCTCGGAAAGGCGTAACACTGAGTCCTATAATCATGTCGAGCGACTGCCCTGCCTGGTTGCATGTTACCCCTGTCTGCATTACCATTTTCTCTACCTTCACGGTCTTGCTGATTACCTCCTCGCCCACCTTGTGGACGTCCTTTACCATTATTACTATTTCTCGATTGTACCACTGCTCTAGTCTACTGTTGCGCGGAATCTAACACTCGTGGATGGGGACAATCTCTCCTCATATGCCCAGGTTCTCCACAATTATAGCAAGTACGATCAAAAGATGGTTTGTCTCCCGTCAAAGGCGTGACTCCCTGGCTATTCTGAATTAAATTATGAGATGGAGTTCCCGAGTAATTACTTGTTGATGCGGGCGTGACAGATTGAATTGGTCTAGCTGCAAGTGTTGGCCTCCCTGATCCTCTGGAGTAAGATCCTTGAAATTTACCTGAGTTCTCGTCCCTTTTTGCCAATGCCTTAGCCTGACCGTCTCGCCTCACCCCCTCCACTTTCTTAACAAAGTCCGTCACCTCATTAAAGCTTCTTCCTGCAGAGGTCATGTGAACAGATAATACCTGCAACTCAGAATTTAGTCCTTTAATAAATAAACAGATCCTCTCTTCCTCAGTAGTCACCAACTGTGTAGCATAACTAGACAATGCATGGAACTTGGCCTCATAAGAAACCATAGACATACCACCTTGTTCCAAAGCCATAAACTCATCTTTCTTACGATCTCTCAAAGTTCTAGGCACATATTTCTCTAAGAACATATCATGAAACTGGGTCTAAGTAAGTGGAGGCAAAACTGAAGATCTGCATTCCATATAAGCTCTCCACCACTGCTTGGCCTCACCTTGAAGCTGAAAAGTCACGAACTCAACCCCATGTTGATGGACAATTCCCAACTTATGAAGCCTCTCATAGCAGTCTAAGATAAACTCATAAGCATCCTCACTCTCAGAGCCAAGAAATAGAGGAAGCTTTAGCTTCAGAAACTTAGTCAACATTTCATGCTCATTACCAGTCATAACAGAATCCAACAAAGGACGGAAGAAAGCATCAGTACCTACGTTTCCACCCACCTTGGGAGTAGTGATAGCAATATGAGGATTAGAGGGAGTTTGAGTTGCTTGAGCAGAAGGAAGCACTCCAGGACCAACCAACCCTTTCAGGAATGACATGATCTGTTGGGCTAACACTGGGTCGATGGGAAGAATACTTGTAGTCTCAGCCTGTACCTCTTCTTCTTACCCAACCTCCTCAACATTTTCAACCTCAATATCCACCTCTATCTCTTCATGATGTACGTGAGGGACCTCATTTTGGGGAGCATTTTTGATTGATACACCATCTCTAGTAGGCGCCACTCTTCCTCGGCCTCTACCCCTAGCTCATCTTCTACCCCTGCCTCAACTGTGGCCTCTTGTTGTAGATTCCTCAGCTGGAGCATTGACGGGAGCTATGGGCCTGATGCCGTTGTATCTAGTGTTAACCATCTGCGGACAGAAGAGTGAAGGAGGTTAGATACCAATTTGAATTGACAGATACCAATTGGAATCAAGTTATAACACGAAAGGAAACAAGAGAAAACAGAGAGATTTCCTAAAGTTCTATTGCCTCTCGAAGAAAAGTAAAGGCGTCTCTGTACCATTCCACAAGACTCTACTAAACTTGTTTTGGTACATCGAGATCAACAAACCTAGGCTCTGATACAAACTTTGTCATGACCTAGACCATCGTGATTGACACCCACACTAACCTTTCGGTGTGAGAACCATTAATGCTAATTCATTACCCACTCTAATCACATACTAAGCATTTAAGTTACGAAAGCAAGTTAAATACTAAGTAAAGAAATAGGGAGTTCCCATAAACTACAAACAAAAGTCTATCAACTAAACAAATGCGGAAGTAACACCTAGAATCTGAAAGTCAATGTATCAAAATATCTAAAGTTCAACAAGTCTAAACAAGAATGGATAAAACCCCAAACTAATGATTTAATCAACTAACCAGAAAAGTCTGAGTTCTAAATGTGGACATAGACGAAAGGAGAACTCATGGCAGCCTGGAAGAACTAGCTCACCATTGAATTCGAAGCGATCATTGATATTCTAGACGAGGTCTGTCAATAGACGCTTGAAGATGCCCTGTACTCAACAAAGAGAGAGCAAGTGCAGTATCAATACACAACCACAGTGTACTGGTAGGATCACGCGGCTATCCCACTAAGTGTAACATACATAAGTCAATACAATAATATAATCACATGCATATATCGAACATATACACTATCATCAACATTTATGAACAAGGTACAAATTTACATTTCTCAAGATACACAATTATAACAAATCATTGGTCCTTTCATGGAACCCAAACCCAAACCCAAATAGTTAGCATACCGAAACGTGGTACCTGATCCAATGTTTATGCCGGAATGTGGCAACCGATCTCATAATTATGCCGAAACGTGGCAACCAACCCAAGTTAGTGTGTCGAAACGCAACACCCGATCCATTCAACAAGCCACAATCACAATTGCAAGTATATTCTCAAGTTCATACAATTAAGTTATGATTCATGACATTCATCATTCGTCTATCTCATTTACAACAAATGTGATCAATAATGCAACATTCACATACATACATGTATCATAATGAAGCAAGAACAAACATGCATCACACAATCATAGAATCACAACCATCACCTACCTTGAAACAAGCTTGAAACCCTAAGAAACTTGATCCTTCCCTTTCCGGATTCGTTCCGCTTGTTCTTGGTCTACAAACAATCAAAATAATATGGGAATCAATAAACAATCACTAATTATCCGAATTACTAACAATACTATGAACCCTAGATCAAACCCATGATCCCAAGTATCCAAACTAGGGCTTTTTTCACTATAGTTTCTAAATTAAAACTCTCCCCCATCGATAATTACCCATTAGATTACGTTCTACGAATCAAAAAATGGATTCGGGGAGTGAAAACCTTACATTTACCCTCAAGAATAGTGAAAAACTGTCAAGAATCGCCTGGGGTTCGTTCTTTAGCTCTAAAAACCAAAAAGTGTAGAATAAAGATGTTTTGGAGTTTATTTACGACTTTAAGTCGCGTCGAGCCCGCCAGAGCGACCAAAAGCACTGCCAAAGTGCCTTGTACGAAACAATGATCTATTGTAATAATTCCAAGACCCTCATTTCACAAAACACCTTTAAGCAACGACGCTAAAAAAAATACTGTTCACGCTAAGATCGATTTCGGGAGTTCTACTCACCTGAATTTAATTTCGTAAAGTCGTACAGGTTCCTTAATGACTTATCTAACCACTCATGAAATCAAAATCATAAATAAATCACCCGATTGTTTCCTGATTTCTCTACACCTTAATGACTCCGATTTCGTCCAAATCTGAACTAGGTTGGGAAATTCCAAGTTACTACGAAAAAGTTTTTTGACCCAAATTTTTTCCCCGTTGGCTTTTCTATAACGACAGAACCCGGTCATTACATAATCGAAATCAAAGAATAAGACACTGTGAGAATAGTGCTAATAACACTGGTAAAAAAGAAGGTCCAAGTACAACCACAAATCCTATCCCACAAGAAAGTGAACGAACGTTCAACTACACACTAATCTTTTAACCTAATTTGCAGAACTCTCCAATCCAAAATCATGTCCTCTATAAGCTCAAGATGGGCCACATCCTAACTAATTACTCCCCCCCCCCCCCAAATACTTTTTGTACCTCTCCTATTGTCTGTCATTTTCAACCTCTCACACCTTCTTATTGGAATATACACTTCAAAGCATCTTAATCTTGCTTCTCTTATATTAACCACCATGGCGGTCACTCTTACCGTATCTTAATATTTTCATTTCTAATATTATTTCTCCTGGTATGACGCACATCCACTTCAAGATTCTCAACTCCACAATTTTCATATTTTGAACGTGTGAGTTCTTTGCTTCATCCCATACTACATAGTCAGTCTAACCACCACTATCTAAAACTTACCTTTACGTTCACACAAAACTACGGAGGTGAGCCTCGATTTCACCAATCTCGCATCAATACAATGTGTGTCGTCACCATCAATCTCTCCATTACCTTAACTTAGAACCGAAATACTTGAAATATCGGATGAGCTGAGCATGAAACTTTAATACCTTTAGAAAAAATGTATTATGAACGAATTAACCTATAAAATAGGGGGGGGGGGGGGGG
>JAJONY010011771.1:0-84581 GCA_029582405.1 Solanum gandarillasii | reverse complement strand
ATGGTTATATAATTACTGAAATGATGATGAAATGGACACATGTATATGATTTTCTCTATATAAGTGTTGTGAGTCGACCAAGCCTAGCTCGGGGGGTTGTAGGCCCGGGTAACCGTATCGAGGGGTTGGTACCTTGGTTGCCTTGTACGGGGGGTTGTAGGCCCGTATAACCATATCGAGGGGTTTCTACCTTGGTCCCTAGATCGGGGGGTGGTAGGCTTGGGTAACCACATTGAGGGGTTTGTACCTCTTTCGCCTCTCCAAGGGGGTGGTATGCCTTGGAAATACTATATTGATGGTCACTCGCCACACATGTACTACGCCCCACTAAATATGATTTTTTATTTTTATGTAAGCATCATTATACATATTATCTCATTAATATGCTATCTATCGGGTATAATTATGTGTTTTGCCTATGATGTCCATCTATTGTTACATTGCATTGCATCTCATATACTTAGTACATTCAAGCGTACTAATGCATACTCTGTGCCTACATGATGTCATCATGTAGGGACCGGAGCACTGCTTGACCATTCTCCTCCGCGTGGCTAATACGATTTTCTATCGAGGTTATTGGTGAGTCCTCCATTCCGGGGACGTTGCTTATGATCTCTTGCTATGTCTAAGACTTTTCCTTTTTAGTTATGTGTTGACTATGAGGGTGAGCCCAATAGTTTGTCTTGGCCCCCGCTAAGTAACCATGTTTATAGGTGGTGTTAGACAAGTTGTGTATTATGCTTGAGCTTGACTCATCTATGGTAATTATGTATCATTCTCTTTTTCTCTTGCTCCCTTAGTCCCGACTTCCCTTTGATTATGCTTATCGCTTATGGTCATTTTAATTGCTTCCGCGACCAAGGATGTGTAATGATATGCTATGATGCTTGTTTGGGGTTCTTTCGGGTTCCCCATTCGCCGGTCACGTCTAGGCCCTAGGCTTGGGTCGTGACAGTAAGTAAAGGGTGCGGGAGGGAAGAGGCAATTTACTATGGCACCTAAAATTAGGTCAATCATATGAGCTCATATATTAAGTAATTCAAATTATTTTAACGGATAAGGGCCTAATATACCCTTAAACATTGGGATTTGGTACAATATAGCCCTCCAGTCCACCTTTTAAGTGTAGGTCGTTAGAAATAAAGTTATTTTTTAGCCAAAAGGTTGACGTCATGGTATTTGGAGGCTGAAAGGTAGAAGGAAAAATTGTGTACCAATTCAAATAGTTGAGAGGCATTTTGGACCCTTATACGAAATAAAATCACATCAATACAATTGTTCAGAAACCAAAATTACATTAATCGAAGACATGTCAAAATGAGAATATGGAACCCGCACTTGAAATCCCAAAATTGATTTCCAAAAAAGGTCCATTTATGATCCCCAAACTTGTATCCCAAAATGGGAAACAATTCGAGGCTCGAAACATGTAACACCCTGGAATCAAGAAACCTAGAAGAGGGAGGCAAGTGGGAGGTCACCAGCCCTCCACTGAGCAATGGCACCCTTCATGGAGCCTTTCATGGGCCATGAAGGGCATCACGGTTCATGGTGAATGGACAGTGTCCTCCCCAATTCCAGGCTCCTCTCACGAGCACCCAGACGACTCGTGAAGAGATAAATGGGTTGTAGAGGTGACCATGAAGAGGAGACAGAATCCCCCCAAGCCACTGGTCAAGGGTCACGACTGCCCAGACGGCTTGTGGACCCTGAGACGGCTCATGTGGGCCTCATTTGGAGGTTAGTGTTAGCTGTAAGTTAAGGGCAGTTGGGTCTTTTATTAATTATTTTATTATGATACTATGTCATTTTTCCCTTACCTAGAACCCTTATATATAAGTGATTTTAACCCCAAAATTTACTCATTCAAGTCATTCTCTTAAATTTACAAAAGAAGATATAGTTCTTCCTCTCCAAAATATTTCTCTTTCTAAGAAACTTGAAGAAGAAGGGTTCAACCTAGGGTTTGAAAGAAAGTCCCAAATTCAACCATTGAAAGCAAGCTTTTGGGATTGAGGTATGATAGTTTTCATCCATGGATTCCTTCCATTCATGGATTTCCGAAATTCTCCTATTTTCAAAGATAGAAATCCCCAATTGGGTTAGGGTTTTCTTCTATAGTGTGGGCTCTCTTGATAATTGATTTAATTGATGGATTTATTATCTTTTATGCATGAATTGAGTTAATCTCATATTTTTTATAATAATTCCCCATGAACCCATGGAATTCCCATGTTTTCCAAGTTATGATCATATAATGTGAGTTTTGGATTATGAAAGAAGATTATATGAAATCAAGCATGAATTGATAGAATTACATAAATTTAAGATGAAATTCTATGAACCCATGTCTAAACCCATGTTTTCTTGATGTTGATAATTTAAAGTGCGATTTTTTGAACCTTGAAAGGTGAATTATTGAATTATGCATGTTCTCATGGAATTTATGTAAATGCTTTAAGGATGCTTTGAGAGTGAAATATCAATGATGTTGTTATTATTGTGTTGTTTAAAGGATTTCTCATATACACACGAAAGCATATGATTGTGAAAGGATTTCTCATACAATAAGGGTTCTTAGGGTTAAAAGGTCTTCTCATCTAAAATGAACTGATAATTAAGAAGCTATGCTAATGTTGAAAGACAAGAGGCAATTACCCATGTCATATATTATAAGGACAAGAGGTGATTACACATGTCATAAGATGTAAGGACAAGAGGTGATTACCCATGTTCCTTTAAAAGCTAAGATGAATATGAAAAAGAACTATTCCATGGAATTTAAGCATAGAACTAAGTGGAAAAATGG
Organism: Solanum gandarillasii; assembly: GCA_029582405.1. Lineage (NCBI taxonomy): Eukaryota > Viridiplantae > Streptophyta > Magnoliopsida > Solanales > Solanaceae > Solanum > Solanum gandarillasii. Next base: position 81,769 of record JAJONY010011771.1, on the reverse strand, counting down.
TGATTACCCATGTCACGCCCCGAGCCTACACCCCGAGCATGGCTAGCACTTGAGAACCATTACTGGCCCCAAGCGAACCCTTGGCCTAGTTTACTTACTCAGCGGAAGACTCTAAGCATTATTACAATGATCAAATGTACTTACTCAATTGTTTAATAAAATAACTTAGAATGTTTAAAAGTCAACATTCAACTTGGCCAAAATGGCAACTCAAGTCTTAACATATGAAATGATAATGTAAAGACAACTGAACTACTAATTGTCTATGAAGCCTCTAAAATAAAGAGAGGTGTCGGGACAGGGCCCCTGATCATCCTAACAACTGAAAACTAGAAAGCAAATGATAAAAGAGTCCTCCAGAATGCAAGGAGAATCACCAACTAACTTTGAGTGCTCAACCTGATCAACGAGGCGCTGGATGTTGATCTTTGTTACCCGCGTCTGCATCATAAGATGATGCAGGCCAACTGGCATCAGTACATTGAATGTACGAGTATGCGAGTTGGAATGCTAAACACAACTTAAGCTTGAAAAGGATCTGAAAGGAACACTTACCTTGGCTTTACTCAACTCATGAATAACTCTCCTCAAAATGCAGTGTAAAACAACAATAATAGTGCAATTTATACAAAGAATTTAGAACAGTAAATAACAACTCAATTTGTTAAGGATATGAAATAACAAACTCAACTTTACTCATTTATCAAAGTAACATAGTTTATGTGCGAGATTCTCTAACCGACAACCACCACTATGAGCCTAAGTGGTGATACAACGTCTTACCCATGCTGTCAAAACTGTCCTATGCTTTGTCGTCATATCGGATGCCTTAACTAAGTGGATCCACTAGTCTATGCTAAAAGCATCTTAAGGAGTCATCTAAAAAGTATGATCCTTTACTACCCATGATGTCTACATGGTTTATGGAAACTTGAGTTAATATGAACTCGCATTCCCATATCGGTGCTAAATACTACTCCCAAAATATACATAGCTCATATGTTCCATTTCTTGTTCAAATGTGAAAAAATTTTAAACTCTTGGGAATACTTAGTTCCCTTATAACTTTTGGAGAAATGAACTCAACTCTTTACTCTTTACTTAACTTAAAACTTAAGTCTTATAACAAAGTTAAAACGTTTGTGAAAGACTTTTGAAGAAAACTTTAATGAACTACTCTTGACTTGCTTCTTAACTTCTAAACTTGACTCTTGCTTTCCTTGAAATGAATTATGGATTCACGGATTGTGATTTCTGATAGGAAAGATTTCATGATGTTTAGGAGTGTTTTTAGATAACTAAACATGAGAAAAGATCAAAAAATCACTGTCTGAGGGTAGGTCTGCGACGCGGAGATGTATTTAAATTTTGGTCGCGAAAATACTTTTTGAGGCAGAACAGTCCGTGACCACTCCGCGACGCGAAGGAATTTTTCCCAAACCTGGGGAGCAGGTCTGCGACGTGGAGCCAGTGCCCAGATTTGCCCGACTAATTTTCTTCTTCATTTTCTAGCCCCAATTCACCCAAACTCGGTTCTTTTTCCCAAATTCTTTTTAGATACAGATACCCAACAAATGTACCAAAGAACCTAACTCCAACCAACTCAATAATTTGACGTAATGATCTCAAGAAATTCTCAATTTCAGCCCAACTCAAGAACAATATCAATTTCAAGAATACATATCAAGAACATCAACTTTCAAACTCTTTTAGGACGAATTCACACTGAAATAAACATATTTGGCATGTGGGTGAACGAACCCAATGTTATGAAACCCTCACATATCTCGTAGGATTAAATCCTTGGCGAAATCAACGCGAAAATCTCCAAGAAATCGACGAACTCTAAACTTTTCTTCTCCTTTCTCCTCTTTTCTCTTTTCTCCAAGCCGTAGTGTGAACTTCAACTTTTCTAAACTGATCTAATTCTGATTAGACCCTAATTTAATTACCAAAAACGAAATAAATCAATTGGGCAAGTAAAAGACTAAAATACCCTTCCAAAATTCGGATTAGACATTCCCTATTTAAACAGCCCAACTTCCAAAGGACATATCTTAGTCATACGAACTCGGAATCGCGCAAACTTGGCGGCGTTGAAAAGGTAATTCAATGATATTTCCAACGGTATCTCGAAACACACCTAAATCATCCTGAGGTAGGAGTTATGGTTGTTTGAAGTTGACCAAAAACCCAAACTTAACAAATTTCCAGATTTTTCATTCTTTCCTAAAATGACTATTTCCAATTCTAACTCTTTCTAGTTCTTTCAATTTAGCGAGATGTTACAATATCTCCCCCTTAGGAACATTCGTCCTCGAATGAGATTACACTTAATAGGCTAAGGGCGTAACGTCTAACATTCATCTCAATACCTAACAAGAAATGCATAAACAACATGCCAACTTATAATTTAAAGAGTACTAAGAAGAGAATTAGTACCTTGGTCTGAAATCTCTCCAGTTTCAAAGATATGTGGATATCTCTTCTTCATATCCTCCTCAACTTCCCAAGTAGTTTCCTCAACAAATTGATTCCTTGAAAGGACTTTGACTAATGCCACCTCTTTTGTTCTCAACTTGCGAACTTGGTGATCTAAAATCTGAACAGGAATCTCCTCATATGACAAGCTAACCTTGATCCCAATATCTTCGGTTGGTATGATCAATGAAGGATCACCCATGCATTTCTTCAACATGGAGATGTGAAATACCGGATGAACCGCTGCTAACTCTTGTGGTAGCTCCAATTCATAAGCCACTTTGCCAATACTCTTGGCTATTCGATAAGGGCCAATATACCGGGGACTGAGCTTCCCCTTCTTATCAAACCTCATAACACCTTTCATGGGTGAAACTTTCAAGTAGACCCAATCATCTACTTTAAACTCTAACTCCCTTCTCCTAACATCAGTGTAGGATTTCTAACGACTTTGCGCCGTCTTCAATCTCTCTTGAATCACTTTCACCTTTTCCATAGCTTGATGAACTAAGTCTGGTCCTATCAATCCAGCTTCACAAACTTCAAACCATCCAATAGGAGATCTACATCTTCTCCTATAAAGAGCTTCATAAGGAGCCATTTCGATGCTAGAGTGGTAACTATTGTTGTAAGCAAATTCAATAAGAGGTAGGTGATCATCCCAATTACCTTTGAAATCAACCACACAAGCCCTCAACATATCCTCCAAGGTCTGAATAGTGCGCTCTGCTTGCCCATCTATCTGAGGATGAAAGGCAGTACTTAAGTTCACCTTTGAACCCACGCCCTTTTGGAATGACTTCCAAAACTATGCAGTAAATTATGCACCTCTATCTGATATAATCGAAACAAGGACTCCATGAAGTCTTACTACCTCTTGAATATATAACATGGCATAATCATCTGCTGATTGGGTAGTCTTTACCGGCAAAAAGTGAGCTGATTTGGTCATTAGATCCACAATCACCCAAATAGAATCATGCTACCTGCGAGACCTTGGCAAACATGTCATGAAATCCATGTTTATCATCTCCCACTTCCATTCCAAAAGTTTTATATTCTGAGCCAAACCACCGAGCCTTTGATGCTCCACTTTAACTTGTTGGCAATTCAGACACTTAGCAACAAACTCTGCAATGCCCTTCTTCATGCTACTCCACTAATAAACTTTTCTCAAATCACGATACATCTTTGTGGAACCCGGATGAATGGAATATTTGGAGTTATTAGCTTCCTCCATGATCCTCTCTTGGAGTCCATCCACCATTGGTACACACAATCTACCTTGATATCTCAATACGCCATTTCCCCCTTGTTCAAAAGCCATTACTTTTTGCTTATGGACATTTTCCTTCAATTCAAACAAAATAGGATCTTGGTCTTACTTTTCTTTCACTTCTGACACTAATGATGATTCAGCCCCATTCATCACCACTACTCCTCTATATGTGGAATCCATTAGTCGGACCCACAATCATGTAAGTCTATTCCCATCATTTGCTAGCTTTCTCTTTTCTTCCTCAACATGGGTGGTACTACCCATAGACAACCTGCTTAAAGAATCAACAACAAAATTAACCTTACCTAGGTGATAAAGAATACGCATGTCATAATCCTTGAGTAATTACAACCACCTCCTTTGTTTGAGATTAAGCTCTTTCTGAGTAAACACATATTGAAGACTTTTGTAATCAGTGAACACATCCACATGAACACCATAAAGACAATGGCGCCATATTTTCAAAGCAAATACTATAGCAGCCAACTTTATGTCATGGGTCGGGTAATTCTTCACAGAAACCTTTAACTCTCTGGAGGCATAAGCTCTAACTTTGCCATTCTACATTAGTACACTACCCAAACCAACTCTAGATGCATCACAATATACAACAAAGTCTTGCGTACCTTCTGGGACTGGGGTAGTTGTCAACCTCTTTTTCGATTAAGCTTCAGACCATTGAAACTTCATTGTTTTCTGAGTCAACTAGGCCAAAGGGGATGAAATAGACAAGAACCCCTCTACGAACCTCTTATAATATCCAGCCAAATCCAAGAAACTCCTAATATCAGTTGGAGATGTGAGTCTAGGCCAATTCTGCACTGCCTCTATCTTGTGGGTATCAACTCTAATTCCATCACCGAAAACTATGTGGCCCAAGAACGCCACAGACTCAAGCCAAAATTCACATTTAGAGAACTTACCATATAACTCCTTATCTTTCAATGTTTGGAGAACTATTCAGAGATGGCTAGCATGATCTTCTTCATTCCTTGAATAGATTAGTATGCCATCAATGAAGACGATAACATATCTAAATAAGGTTTGAAAACTCTATTCATAAGGTCCATGAACGCTGCAGGTGCATTGGTCAAACTGAATGACATGACCAGAAACTCATAGTGACCATAAGGGGTCCTGAATGCGGTCTTGGGAATATCACATTCCCTTACTTTCAGTTGATGGTAGCCAGATCTGAGGTCTATATTAGAAAAACAAGAAGAACCCTGAAGATGATCGGAAAGATCATCAACTCTTGGAAGAGGATACATGTTCTTGATGGTAACCTTGTTCAACTGACGGTAATCTATACACATCCTAAGGGAACCATCTTTCTTTCTCACAAATAAGACTGGAGCGCCCTAAGGTGATACACTTGGTCGAACAAAGCTCATCTCTAGGAAATCTTTTAACTGTTCTTTAAGCTCTTTCAACTCTGTTGGGGACATTCTATATGGTGGAATAGAGATAGGACGAGTATATGGAAGAACATCTATATCGAAGTCTATCTCTCTCTCAGGAGGGACTCCGGGTAGATCATCTGGAAACTCTTTTACTATAGGAACTAACTGAATATGAGGTATCTCAACACTAGAGTCATTAACTCGGACTAAGTGATAGACACACCCCTTGGAAACTACCTTTCTTGCCTTAAGGTACAAAATAAAATGACCCTTAGGCACTGTTGAACTACTTTTCCACCCTAAGACTGGCTTATTAGGAATTTGGAACTTAACAACTCGAGTTCTATACAATTTATTAATGAATAACAGGCATGAAGCCAGTCCATACCTAGAATGACATCAAAATCTACCATTTCTAGCTCAATCAAATCAACCATGGTGTCTTTGTGATTGATGGAAATGACACAATCATGATATACTCGCTCATCTAGAATAGACTCCCTAACAGGTGTAGAAACACAAAATGGTTCACAAAGTTTCTCAAGAATAACATCAAACATATTTGCAACATAAGGGCTTACAAAAGATAAACTTGCTCCTGGGTCTAGCAAAGCATAAACATCAAAAGTAAAAACTTTGATCATAACACTGACAACATCTGGAGAGTTCTCTTGCTCATGACGACTAGTGATTTCATAGAGTTGTTTGCTCTTCCGCCAGTACCGGAAGTAGCTCCTGTAGGTGCAGCCCTGTCTAAGTAGCCAGAACATCTTGTGGTGATATAACATCTTGCCAACGTAGAGATTCTCTAACCGACAACCACCACTATGAGCCTAAGTGGTGATATAACATCTTGCCAACGTAGCCAGAACTGTCCTTTACTTTGCCATCATATAGGACGCCTTAACTAAGTGGATCCACTAGTCTATGCTAAAAGCATCTTAAGGAGTCTTCTAAAAAGTATGATCCTTTACAACCCATGATGGCTACATGGTTTATGGAGATTTGAGTTAATATAAACTCGCGTCCCCATATCGGTGCTCAATACTACTCCCAAAATATACTTAGCTCATATATTTTTAAAACAAACTTCTTTCTTTGGTTTGAGATAATTACTCAAAACTTAGCTTAAAAGCTCTCTTGGAATCGATGTTCCCTTTCTTGTTCCAATGTGAAAACATTTTAAACTCTTGGGATTACTTAGTTCCCTTATAACTTTTGGAGAAATGAACTCAACTCCTTACTCTTTACATAACTTAAAACTTAAATCATAGAACAAAGTCAAAATGTTTGTGAAAGACTTTTGAAAAAACTTTAATGAACTTCTCTTGACTTGCTTCTTAACTTCTAAAGTTGACTCTTAGCTTTCCTTGAATTTAATTACGAATTTAAGGATTGTGATTTGTGATAGGAAAGATCTCATGATGTTTAGGAGTGCTTTTAGATAACTAATTATGAGAAAAGATCAAAAAATTACTGTCACAGGGTAGGTCTGCAACGCGAAGATGTATTTAAGTTTTGGTCGCTGATGAGTCCACAAATTGGACTCATCTAGGGCTATATTTTAATAGAAATTGTGTCCTCAAATGCTTATTTTAGCTTAATATCTGATGAAAACCCTTAAGTTTCAGGTATTTAAAGTTTGAAGGAAATCATGGACAATACATTGCAATAAGGAACGAAAAGGCTGAAATGAATGAAGAAATGAAGACCTGAGGTTCGCCGAGTCCACTTGGCGAGTTGGGAAAGGGTCTTACTATGCCTTTTGTTCCAGTGTGCTGAGCCCTGAAAGAAAGGACCAAATCAGCGGTGAAAAGGAGTAGTCGGCGTATCACCGATTAGTTCCGCGAGGCAGTACAATATCGCACAAAGATCCAGGACACGAAGATGCTTAAGGCGGCGAGCTGACCAAAAGGTGGATCGCCGAGTGTATCGGCGATCTCGACTAACTGCGCCAAATAGGTCATCCGCAGCATATTTTTTGGAAACTATAAATAATCATTGAGAGTTGTAATTAGATATCAGATTTTCACTTTAAAACATATTTTTAATATTTTAGCTTTTATTTCTCTTGAGTTCCAAGTTTGAGAGGGTTTGGAAGAACTTAAAGATTCAAAGGGTTTTATCTCCAAGAATTTGGGTTTGGGTCTTTTGGATTCTTGATTCTTAGCTTGTATCAAGACTCAAATCTTCATACCCATTTGACTACAAACTCATTTTGGTATAAATTTCTATCTCTTGTTTATGTCTAGCTAAAACCCCATTCATGGGGTGTGATTTAGCAATAATATGTTGATATTATTGTTGGGTCTTGTTTGCTGATAGATTAGATGTATTTTAATGGTGATTTCACCTAGTGGTTGTGGTTTAATTTAATGGTTTTGTAGTTTCAAATAAAAAACCACCCATGTGTTTTCGGTATGCTCGAGAGAGAGGTCGTGAAACCAAGACCGCTAGACTGATGGCCTAAGGAGTCGATCGACATGTGGTTCAGCCTGAGAAGGTGAGCCCTAGTCCCATATCCTAACACTCAGCTTGAGAGAGTGAGTAGGGTTAGGCGTATGCTGGTCTTCATGTGGCAAATGGGTGTCCTAGAGGAACCCATTTGAAACGGGGTAAGTTGCCCGAGAGGGAACTTATTTACATCTAAATCTTAGCCTAGTCACTATTATCTTGTAAATTTCCTATCGAAAGCATGTACCCAATGATTTATATCAATATTTATTGCGGTCACACCCCAAAAACTTCTCCCCATACTTGATTTCCCCTTTATTTTTGTCGTTATTGTTTATTTGCGACAAAAAAACCCCATTTGATATTTGACACATTTGTGTCCCTTTTTAGATTTCTAATGTTTTTATTCGTAAATGTCTTTAGCTATGATTAAAACTTAATTTTATTTTTCTAGTAATTCTCAAAACCACTCCCTTGGGACACGACCCCAACACTTGGTTGGGTTACTATATTATCGATGATCATAGACACTCATACTGTAGGTTAGTTTCATTGGTCACGATAAGCATCAAAATGGTGCCGCTGCCGGGGAATGGTGTTACTTGAGAATTATTAGTAGAGTAGAATTTTGCTTTTGTTAGTCGTAGTTTACTAACTTAATTTTTAGTTTTGTTTTGCTTGTTTGTGTGTTGAAACAGGAAGAATGAGTGTGAATGATGACAAAGATCCCAAATGGACCAAGTGCTATCTTCTCTCTACCCAGAGCCAAAAGAGGGGTGGCCTCATGAAAATGAGGCAAACCTCACTAATGGAACCTAAGTGAGGAGTTGTGTCGTTCCACGACGTTAAATAAGGCGCTTCTTGGGAGGCAAACCAAGGTTTTTCCGCTTTATTTTTGCTTTAAGAAATAATGGTGTGTTGTTTGTGTAGGTCGAAGTATGGAAAGTGAGTGAAAAGTGCAAATTGGCTAGCCAAAGGTCCAATCGGCGCATCGCCGAAAAAGTCAGCGACGCTGATTAGACCGATGTTGGTCTAAAGACAACGTGAAAGTGGAGTCTATAAAACTCGGCGTGCCCAGGAAATTATTGGCAAATCGCCGACCAGTCTAGTTCACCGTTTGGACCCACAATTTAACTGGAGGTCAAGTAAAACTCAGCGAGGTAAGTATCCACTCAGTGAGTCACCGAATGGACCGGCGACCACGACTGTCACCGAATGGGTGAGAACTGGATGGTTTCTTAAAAGGCCAAAGGTTTAAACTTTCAAATTCTATAGTTTCCCTGACTTAAGACCTTCACAAACTCGCACCTGTTTAGTATTTTCAATATTTCTTGCGTTTTTACTGTATTTGAGTTGTTGATTGGTGCTCAGAGTTGGATTACATTGCCGCGTAGCATTTCAAAAGTATTTTAATTGGCATCTAAGGTTGGTTTTCTGAACCCCCAATTTATTTTTAGCAAATTTGTACTCATTTGCAATGATCTTATCTTAGTGATGTGTGTTGGGCCTCTCTGATCTTAATTGTTTTTGCTTATGCCTGTGAAAATCTTGCCTGTAATGTCGATATTGTTAAAATCCCGTATTTTTTGTGCCGTAAAATTGGTTAAATTTTGTGGGGTTGTGCTTGTATGTTGTTAAGTCTAGCAAGGAGAATTCTGAGTATCCTGAAGATATGGTAAAGACCAATATTGTCATGCCACCCTGGAAAAGAGCACGGGATATCACAATAAATGAAAGGGGGTCAAATCCTCTCAAGACGGGATTTTTGTATCATTTCATGCTCATGAAAATGTCCTATTTTTGTATGATTTAAACGTTTATATTAATGGCTATCATGCATGTTACTTATTCTTTACTAATGCATACTATTGCCTATTTTCCCAAATGTAGGGTCCAACAATCAGGGTTCTCAGTTTCGTGGCTAGAGGTTAATTTGAGAGATTTCGAGCTTCGGTGAGTCCTCATGCTACGAGGATGGATTTTTATTATTATCAGTTTTCTTTCTTACTTTTTTGTTTTGGAACATGATGTAGGGGCCAGTCCTAATTTCATTCTAATGTACTAGATGGATAATGAGACAAGTGTTTAGACTTTCGCTTTATTTTTATAAAAAATTTAGACTTGAAATGTTGTTCTTTACCTCTTTTTATTATATGTCTTATGTTATGAATGCTAATTGGTTTGTAGGGGGCATTTTGGGGTACTATACACCATGTTACGCCTAGGGGTACCTTGGGTCGTGACAAACTTGGTAATCAGAGCACATGGTTTAGAAAGGTCCTAGGATGTCTCATAAGCCACGTCGAGTAGAGTCTTGTTCATAAGTGTGAAGCGCGCCAAACTTATGAATAATAGGCTACAAGATGTTAGGAAACTTCACTTCTTCATTACTCTGAAGTCGTGCGATAGAGTTTAACTCTATAAAGTCTCTCTCCTAATGCTTATCCAATGCTCTACAAGATATGGCTACTCTAAGATCTTATGCTAGAAGGAATGTGAGGGAGAATGTGGAATAAGAAGCTTCTCCTCAAGCTCCGATCAACCCTTTGGCTGAACAAGTGACTAATGCGGAGTTTAGGGCTGCTTTTCAAGTGTTAGCCCAAGCAGTGAGGGCCCAAGAAAATAAGGAGGTTGCAGTTCTCGTGAACCTAAATGTAGGTACGGTGGCATCTAGAGTGAGGGACTTTACTAGAATGAATCCCCCGAAGTTTCATGGTTTCAAGGTTGAGAAAAATCATCAAGAGTTCACTGACGAGGTTTACAAGGTGTTGATGATCATGGGAGTGACTCCGGTTGAAAAGACGGAGTTTTCCACTTATCAACTTAAGGGTGTTTCTCAAATATGGTTTAACCAATGGAAAGAAGGGAGACCGGAAGATGCGGGTCATCTTGATTGGGAAAAGTTCAAAGTTGATTCCCTTATAGGTTTTTTCCCCTTGAGATGAAAAAGGCAAAGGTGCTTGAATTCATTAACCTTCGTCAAGGAAATATGATTGTGAAAGAATATGCTTTAAAGTTCACACAATTGTCTCGATATGCTCTTATAATGGTTGCCGATCCTAGGTCAAAGATGAGTAAGTTTGTTTTGGGTGTATCCAAAATAGTTGTTAAGGAATGTTGTGCTGCCGTTCTTGTTGATGACAGGGATATTTCTCGTCTCATGGTTCATGCTCAACAAATTGAAGAGGAGAAACTTAAGGAAAAGTCTAGGGAGACAAAGAGAGCTAGAACTGGTGATGGTAGTTTTTCACATACAAAGTCCAATGGGCATGGTCGTACTAAATTTTGACAAAGGTTTTCCGGCCAAGTTTTCTCCAATGCTCCTTCCATTTTCAACAAATATAAGGTATGTAACCATAAGCCACAAGGAGGTAATGGTAGTGGGTCCTTATTACCTACTTGTGCTAAGTGTGGAAGGAAGTACGAGGGCAAATGTCTAGCGGGTTCCAATGCTTGTTTTGGTTGTGGTAAAATGGACCATGATATAAGGGATTGTCCTTCTATTGCTAAGAATGAAGGAGATAATCGCCGAAGGGCTCAACCCTATCCTTCATCCGATCCTAGTGGTTCGGAATCAAATGCTCCTAAGTAAAACAAATTGTATGCTCTTCAGACTCGTGGTGAGCAAAACGATGTGGTTACCGGTATGTTGAAAGTCATCCAAATTTATGTTTATGCTTTACTTGATCCTAGTGCTACCTTGTCTTTTGTGACACCATATGTGGCTATGAGGTTTGATGTTCTTCCGGATGTGTTGTTATATCCTTTTTCTGTCTCTACTCCCGTTGGTGATTCTGTTATGCCAAAGAGGGTATATAGAAAGTGTCCCATTTCCTTGTCCCATAGAGTTACTCTTGTTGATTTGGTAGAGCTTGATATGCTAGATTTTGATGTTATCCTTGGTATGGATTGAATGCACTCATGTTATTCTTCCATTGATTGTAGAACTCGTGTAGTCAAGTTTCAGTTTCTGAATGATCCTGTCCTAGAATGGAAAAGGGGAAATTCTATGCCTAAAGATCAGTTTGTCTTTTGTCTTAAAGCTAGAAATATTATTTCCAAGGGTAGCATATACCATCTAGTTAGGGTGAGGGATGTAGATTTTGAAACCCCTACTCTTGAGTCGATCCCCATTGTTAACGAATTTCTGGAAGTTTTCCCCTAAAGGGAAATATACTTCGGTATTTACCTCCCAAATATGCAACCTATTGATATCCCTCCTTATCGAATGGCTCCAACAGAACTTAAGGAATTGAAAGTGCAATTGAAAGACTTGTTGGATAAGAGTTTCATCCGATCGAGTATCTCTCCATGGGTGCTCCAATCTTGTTTGTTAGAAAGAAGGATGGTTCACTTCATATGTCTATAGACTATCGGTAGTTGAACAAGGTTACCATTAAGAATAGGTATCCTTTCCCTAGCATAGATGATTTTTTTGACCAACTTCAAGGAGCGAGTTATTTTTCCAAGATTGACTTCTGATCGGGTTATCACCAATTAAGGGTGAAAGAAGATGACATTCTGAAGATGATCTTTTAAAATCGTATGGTCATTATGAATTTGTGGTGATGTCTTTTGGTTTGACTAATGTTCCAGCGACATTTATGGGTTTGTGGAATAGGGTGTTTAGACAATACCTTGATATGTTTGTGATTGTGTTCATTGATGATATATTGATCTATTCAAGAAGTGAGGATGATCACATCAATCATTTGAGGATTGTGTTGCAAATTCTCAAGGACCAACAACTCTTTGCAAAGTTTAGCAAATGTGATTTTTGGATAAGGTCTGTGGCTTTTCTTGATCACATTGTTTTAAGTAAGGTTATTGAGGTAGATCCTAAGAAGGCAAATGCGGTTAAAAATTGGCCTAGACCTCTATCCCCTTTAGATTTTAGAAGCTTCTTAGGTTTGGCTAGTTACTACAGAAGGTTTGTTGAGGGGTTTTCGTCGATTGCCTCTGCATTTACAAAATTGATTCAAAAGAAGGTTAAGTCCATATGGTCTGAAGCATGTGAGAAGAGTTTTCAGGAATTGAAGGATAGACTTACTTCCACTCTGGTGCTGGCTTTACCGAAAGGGACTGATGGTTTTATTGTTTATTGTGATGCCTAGAGAATTGGGCTAGGATGTGTGCTTATGCAAAATGGGAAAGTTATTGCCTATGCTTCAAGGAAACTTAAGGTTCATGAAAATAATTATATTACCCATGACGTTGAACTAGCGGCAGTTTTTTTTCCTTAAAGATTTGGAGGCACTATTTGTAAGGTGTTCATGTCAATTTTTCACCGACAATAAGAGTTTGTATATATGTTTAATCAGAAGGGTTTAAATCTTCGCCAAAGAATGTGGCTTGAGTTATTGAAGGATTATGGTATGAGTTTACTCTATCACCCCGATAAAGAGAATGTGGTGGTGGATGCTCTTAGTCGGTTATTTATGGGTAGTGTTTCTCATATCAAAGAAGATAAGAAAGAGTTGGCTCAAGATGTTCATAGATTGGCCCAGTTGGGTGTTCAGTTAGTGGGCTCTACCAAGGGTGGTGCTATGGCCCACAATGGTTCAAAATCGTCTTTGGTGGCGAATGTGAAAGCTAAGCAACGTTTTGATCTGACTTTGGTTGAATTGGAAGTGGTGATACGTAAAAAGTTTGTTGAGGCTTTCTCCCAAGGGGGAAATGGTGTACTTATATACCAAGGTCGTTTGTGTGTTACCAATGTTGATGACTTGAGGGAACAAATCTTGTCAGAAGCCCACAATTCTAGCTATTCCATTCACTCGGGATTCACCAAAATGTACCGTGATTTGCGGGAGATTTATTGGTGGAACAGGATGAAGAAGGATATTGCAAAATTTGTGGCCAAGTGCCCTAATTGTCAACAAGTAAAAGTTGAGCATCAGAAACTGGGAGGTTTATCCCAAGAAATTGGCATTCCTACTTAGAAGTAGGAAGATTTTAATATGGACTTTATTGTTGGTTTGCCTTGCACCCGGCGACAATATGACTCGATTTGGGTTATAGTAGACCGAATGACGAAATTGGCTCATTTAATTCCCGTCAAGATTTCTTATTCGCCGGAGGACTATGCTAGATTATACTTGAGAGAAATGGTAAAGTTTCATGGAGTGCTTTTATCCATTATCTCTTACCGCGCTACCCAATTCACCTCTTAGTTTTGGAGATATTTTCAAAAGGGTCTTGTACTCATGTTAAGCTTACTACGACCTTTCACCCCCAAACCGATGGGCAAGTAGAGAGTACTATCCAAACTTTGTAAGATATATTAAGAACTTGCTTGATAGATTTCAAAGGAAATTGGGATGATCACTTGCCTTTGGTTAAGTTTGCATATAACAATAGTTATCACTCAAGTATTAGTATGGCTCCATATGAGGCCTTGTATGGTAGGAGGTGTAGATCTCATATAGGTTGGTTTGAGGTGGGTGAAATTTCCCTCAAAGGTCCCGAGTTGTTGCATGATTCTATGGAGAAAGTTTGACTTATTAGAAAAAGGTTGAAAACGACTCAAAGTCATCTAAAGTCATATGCCAGAAGAGATCTTGAGTTTGATGTACATGATTGGGTTTACTGGAAAATCTAACCTATGAAAGGTGTAATGAGGTTTGGTAAGAAGGGGAAGCTTAGCCCCCAATATGAAGGCCCATATCAGAATCTGAGGCATTCTGGTAAGGTTGCTTATGAACTTGAATTGCCTAATGAATTAGCATCGGTGCATTCGATTTTCCATGTGTCTATGTTGAAGAAATGTGTTAGTGATCCGACATCTATTGTTTCCTTAGAAGGTTTGGGAGTTGATGAGAATCTTTCCTATAAAGAAGTTCCGGTTGAGATTTTAGACCAGCAAGTCAAGAAGTTGAGAAATAAAGAAGTTGCTTCCGTGAAAGTGTTGTGGAGGAATTAGTTAGTTGAGGGTGCTACTTGTGAGGCCGAGGCCGATATGATGTCCCGATATCCTCATCTTTTTCCTTCTACCCCTACTCTAGCTTGAGGTAATGAGTTCCTCTTGGTTTACTCTTTTGGTGTCATGTGTCTTAGATATTCCAATGACTTACTCATTTATGCATGTTCATGAAAAAGCTTAAGTTTTGAGAAAATAAGTCAACTTGATTGATTTCTACATGTTTATGTGAATTTGAGTATGAGTTCCATATAGACTTTATGATATGTTGTTTTGAACTTGTTTTAGCTTGAAGTTGATGTTTCTGTCACACTCCGAGAGCACCCCCTAGGCGTAACACGGCGTACTTGAGCCCGAAGGGGTCTTACACGAGCCCTTAGCATATTTATCATTGCATATGGACATTGAATAATGCGGAAAACTTACAAATTTTACAACTTCAATGTCAAATCATCTCATAGTAGAAAAATAGAAAGTGGAAAGTCTAGACATCATCATCTCAATGAAACCATCTAAGTACACATAAGAGTCTCAAATAAGGATCATAGCCCTTTTCAATAGAATTGTCTCAAAGGACAAGTACATAAGAAGTATAATAGTCTATTACAATATAAGGAACATAAACGTCATAATGTGTGTCCTCGGAACTTGAGGACATACCAAAAAGTCTTGGAGAAAGTCTAAGTCCAAGCTTGATCCTCTTAGCAACACAATCACTTCCCGGAACCCACACTTAGTAGAAAAGGGAAGAAATATGGGTTAGTACAATCAATTGTACTAAGTATGGAAGCCATGCAATTAAAACCACTTAAAGGATGCAAAAAGGGACCTTTAGTTGAAAACATGCAAATCCAAGTTAAAAGCCACCATGCATAGTCAAAGAACATTTGGCCAATCCAAATTACAAAATAAAGAGACATTCATGATCATAACAATAAGCCATAACCCATACCTTACATATTTGAGTTCCATTTACCTCATGCCATCATAAGACACCACTCATGCTCCCTTTCAAGTTCACTTGTGCAATGTACATATGAAGTCACATACCCCCATATACACCAAGTAAGGCCATCAAGAAGACACAAGTGTAGTCACATACAAAATCAACATCATAGTAGGTGAAAACCAACCTTAACATCATTCCTAACTTACCACATATAAAGGACTCCCACAAGAACTTCTCAAAGAACCCACTTGTGCAATGCATAGGTAAAGTCCCATACCATCACCTATACTAAGTAGTATCCCTCAAGTTGTCCTAGTTAGAGTTCATAAGTCATTTACATAAGTCATGCTCATGTATTAAATCATCTTCTTAAAATATAGGGATATTAGCACTAACCGACATAGACCATGAGAGCTTACATGGAATCCGGTGTTCTACTCCCACACCGTAAGAGAGTGTTCTACTTGCCAAGGTAGAACTAACATAATAGCATCTAAGTGGATCCACTAGCTAATACCTATGTGGGCAAACATAGTTAAGGAACAAGGAGATTGCTACTAGAAACCCGGACTTGCTAAACATATAAGGTTTCCATCTCATGAGACAATATATATATTCGAAACCCGGACTTGCTAAACGTAAAAGCTTCCATCTCATATTCATGTTCACTCACTGTTACGCACATATCCCGTTGAAAGTAGTATTAAGCCTTTAGTTACACATTAACTCAATAAGGAATGTATTAGGAATTCAACCCAACATTCATCATATAGCTCATAAGTTCTAATATGAGAATAACCTTTCATCATAAAACCCTCAACATATAATAATGTTCATTCATAGCATAGTCATATATTGTTCATGAGATTTACCTTCTATTCATCATACCAACACTACCATAATCATAGCTTAACATTCATGTTCATATCATACCATACTTGTCAACACTTGGGGTTCTTGGGAAAAGGAACATAACTCAATCACTACAAATTCATAATCAAGTAGCACCTCCACCATAAGTGGATCAACAATTCAATATATGAACATTCATCAATTTCACAACCTTCATTCATAGCCTTGAAGGCCTATATCAAGATTCAACCCTAATTCATTGATAATCAACCACTATATATAGCAACATCATAATACAATAATGAAATCTACAATTACACATTATATTCTCATCCTTAATTCACCATTAAAGCCATACTAGGGTTTAAAGTGCGAAAGAAGGGGAAATTCATGGGTCTTGTGGGGATTTGTTCAAAAACCAACAACACTACATTAATTCATCCATAAACCATAATATAAAACCATAGTTAATCATTATAAATCAAAGAAAACACATTTCGAAAGTGACCCACAAAATTGAGAGAAAACTAGAATTTGGGGAACTTTGAAACCCAATTTTTGAGAGGGCCCCTTGGGGAAAAGATCCCAAGAGTGAAGAGAAACCATACCTTAGTTGATCCCTTGAGAATCAATGGAGAAACTCTTATAAATTTGAGGAAGAATCTTGAAACCCTGGCTGCAATGTCGTCTTCTTCTTCTTCTTCTTCTTCTTTAGTTTTAGAGAGAGAATTTAGAGAGAAGTGAGAGAGTTTTGATTTCCATTGGGTGTTATGAATAATGACCAATACTAATGAATTTAGACTTAAAACTCAATATATATTTAACCCCTAATATACCCAAAACACCCCCAATTAATTTGGACTTGAAAGGAAAAGTCCCAAAACTCCTCATTTAAATGGTCCCTCGTCAAGGACCACGGCCAACACTCCTTGGGTCGTGAAGTACACCACGGACCGTGGTGTTGGAGGCAGTAGCTCCTCTTTTGTGCACAAGCCAACACTTGGCCAAGGCAAGACAACGGAGCCTCCCATGATCCGTGGTGAATACCACGGTCCGTGGTGATGGCCTTATGGTGGCAAGACCTTCAAGCCTTGGTGCCAAGTGACCTTCACGAGACACCCCTTTCCCTCGTCAAGTTCCACGGCCCGTAGTGTTGCCCGTGGTGCCTTGGGCAGTAGCTACTCCAAATGCCCCCAACTTCCAAAACTCAAAGGGAACTCCACGCCCACCTTCACGAGTCGTGAAGTGGACCATGACTCGTGGTCCCTCTCGTGAAGGGTGAGGCAGTGTCTAGGACACTTGGAGGTCCCTCTCCCTTGGCGAAGGAAACTCCACGGAGCCTCCCACTTGCCTGTGGTCATGACCACGAGCTGTGGTGATGGTCATGGAGCTTGAGGCAGTAGCTGCAAGTTTGGGGTAGCCTAGGCCTTTTGGCTTGGCTTGCCCTATTTTGCTTGGCACTCCTCCCTTAGGCTTTGACTCATAAACCCCCCCCTCCCCCACCCGCCCATAGGACACCTAGATGGTTTACTAGCATAAGGGACCTCTTCATACACACCTAAGTGTTCCTTAAGGCTACACTAGACAAGAACCCTTTTCATATCAATAGAACATGCTAAGCAAGTCATTCAACCTTTCATTTAGACCGTAAGCCAACATTCATCATTAGAGTCATGTAGAGGACACATTCATTCATTTAAAGGACTTTCATTGATTAGCCATGAAGGCTTAGTGAACTCACTAAAGTACCTACAAAGGCTACTCGTGCAATGTATAGATAGCATCCCATACTACTACCTACACTTTGTAGTACCTATCAAGTAACTAGAGTGCACATCTCACTATATGGGAATAAGCATTTAACCGACATAGACCAGGCAAGATAGACATCGAATCCGGTGTCATATGGCCCTACACCGCAAAGAGCTGTTCCGCTTGCCTACGGTAGAACGATAATATTAGCTCGGATATGTTTCCGCAGTATGGATGGCATCGACTACCTAATATCCTATGTGGGCACATAGTTATGGGATAGGAATATGTTACTTGGAACTCTAACCTCTTCATTGGGAGAGTTTCTATCTAACCTTATCCACTCAGTGCTTAGCCTACATTCCCATAGATTAGTTTCACTGACATTCGTGTACCATAGAGGGTACCAACATTAGGTCCACCGACCCATAGTACTTCTACCAAGAAGGGCACCAACATTAGGTCCACCGATCGAGGTTCATTGAGGATAGCTCTAGGGTCCTTATGAAAACGAGTGTCACTAGCCTATCGATTCATGGTCCCTCATTACTTTCTTACACTCATGAAAGAAGGCCACTAGCCTATCGATTCATGGTACATGCATTCATTCATTCATTATGAAGCTCTTGTGACCATATCAACAACATTCATAAGTGTTATGAGAGAACATGCTTTCCACCACAACACATCAGCATTATATATAAGATCATCAATCCATAATTGAAATCACAAGAATAACCTGCACATCGCAACATCATAACATTACTACAATTACCCAATTAATGTCTTCAAGGCCATAATCATAATACATATATAAAGTAAACACCTCCACACTTTCAAGTGGATCAACAATCTATGAACAATTCTATAATCAACATAAGATTAGGTCACTATTTGACCCTTCAAGACAATAATCCCAATTACTGAATTCACAATCAATTAGATATAGATAATAACATAAATCAACTGCCCACATCAATCTGAACATAACTTCATAATCATTAGATCAAAATCAATAAACCCACTTTATAGTCAAATTTAGGAAATTGAGAAATCCATGGGTTCATGGAGTTTTGCTTCATAAAACCATAAATTAACATTAATAACATCATAAAACTTCAATTGAAATCATTTAATGCAAGAACGCGCGTTAGAATTTGAAATAGGGTTTTTGAGTTTTTGAAAACACTTTGATTGGGCTCCTTGAAAGAAAGAAAATCAAGGATAAAGGATCACCATACCTTTGTGATTGAATTACCACTAAAATACTCTTGAACACTCGAAGAATTGAACCTTGGAAGGTTTGGGGTTTTCACCTTCAATGGAGGTTTTTGGGAGAGTTTGATTTGGAGGGGAAAGTGATTACAAATGGAGTTTTGAGTTAATGACTCTAAAATAGAATTAAACACTTTAAAAATACATAAATATACCTAAAATAACTATTCCTATTCAATAAAAGACTTGGGGTGAATATACCAATTCACCCCTCACTTTGTCGACTGCCTTGACAGATTGCAATTACCAAACCACGGCCACTATCCACGGATCGTGGATGGAGTCATGGCTCCGTGTTGTGCATCCGTGGCTTTGGTCTGAGAGGGGTCAAAGGAAGCTAAGGATCCCGCGACTAAGTCTTGACCTATGGAGGCCATCCTCGAACTGTGGATGGACCTATGGGGAGTGAACCCCATCCGTAGGTCACCACATTTTGGTGAACTGCCTCACTTGGGGCAGCCTTGGGGGTTAAGCTTAGGGTCCTCCTCAAGGACCCTTATGGTGGTCCTTGGGGAGTCATACCCGAACGTTTAACCCCTACACATGTCCAACTAAGTATTAGAACTACCTCCACATGATTTCACCCTCAAACGACCTTCCAAGCGTCAACGACAAACACCCTTACGACTCACTAGTTCACAAGGCTAGTTTCCGAACGTCATGGACGACTCTTGACGTTTGACCTCTAAAACCACCAAACTGACTTCTAAACTCATTTTTTTAAACATTTAAACAAGATTACCAACTATATACTAACATGTGAGGTTCTAGTTTCGCTAGTTCATTTTTAGGATTGTTATATTTGTAGCAACCAAAGGACAGTCCCTTATTTTATGATCCATCGTTCCACAACCAAAATATGCAATTGAACTGGCTAGACATTGTCCCTTATGTCTTCTCCCACCCTCCTGACACTCAGTCCATATTTTCTCACTAGAACCATTACCTTGGGAAAAATTACCTCCATTGGACCTTGAATGTGAGAAATCACCATCATCCTTTCTTGCCCTCTTTGAATCCCTAGTTTTCTCCTTAAACTTCTCCTATTCTATTTGTTATGCAGGAGCCATCAAACAAGAGGTATCCATCTCTTTAACAAGCATGGCGGTTAAGCAATTTTTGACCTCTAAGTTAGAAGCACCCGACACAAATTTACTTATCCTTGCCTTGGATCGACAACCATAGTTGGAGCATATTTAGAAAATTGGGTGAATTTCAAAGCATACTCCTTCATACTCATATCCCCTTGACGAAGGTTAATGAACTCAAGTACCTTAGCGTACCTCATCTCACAGGGAAAGAGCCTATCAAGAAAAGCAACCTTAAATTTTTCCCAATCAAGAGGACTGACATCAAACCCCCTTTCTTCCTTCCATTGGTTGAACCAAACATGAGAAAAACCCTTAAGTTGATAAGTGGTCAATTCCGCCTTTTCCATCGGTATCACTCCCATGATCATCAACAACTTATGCATCTCATCAATGAACTGTTGAGGATCTTCCTCAACTTTAGAAACATGAAATTCCAGAGGATTCATCCTAGTAAAGTCTCTCACTCTAGTTGCCACCATACCTATATTTGGGTTCACGGGGACCACAACGTCCATATTTACTTGAGACGTCATAGCTTTGGCCAATGTGTGAAATACGGCTCGAAACTCATCATTAGTCACCTGCTTGGCCAAAGGGTTGACCGATACTTGGGGAACCTCTTGTCTCACATTTTCACAAACATTCCTATCCCTTTTCACAAGATTTCTTTGTGGAGGCTGTCATGACCTGAGCCTATACACCAGAAGCGACAGAACGTACAAGACTCCGAAAAGTATCATACAAGGCTCATAGCATTCATAACATTTGATTTAAGGAAAATGGTACGAAATTAAATCCTTTCTTTAAATACATACAAATAAAAACATTATTTACAACATCGGAAGTCTATTGTCTCACATGGCCCTCTAAAACAACATCTTGGAACAAAGCTAGGGTTACGGCCCTTTACAATAGAAAGTCTAGAAATGTATATTACATGAAAGAAAGAATCATCAATAAAGCATGTGTCCTCGAATGAATGAGGACATACCAATCGCCTTAGAAGAACTCAATCCAAGCACTTGAACTAGACGGATAGCAACTCACTTGCTGAAACCTGCACATATAGTAAAACAAGAGAAATATGCATTAGCGCAATTAAGTACTAAGTATGATGGCCATGCAAAAACCATGCTTAAAACGAACATTTTATTTGAAAGTTATGATATATGCCAATTTGAGAAAACTTCATCAGCATAGGTAAAAGAGCCATAGGATACAATCACAACCAACATATATGTCATTTTATCACATTAAGCTTTCACCTTAAGAAACCCCAAGCCATACTTTCTGCAATGTATGAATAGCGTCCCATACCACTATCTATACTAAGTACCACATCAAGGCCACCAAAAGTGAACTTACCATTCATCTTTCCCATCTTTACACAATACTCACACATAAGATACATAAACATTTTGTAAGACATGACAATGAAGTAACTTATAATACAATCCCAGTAAAGTATGCATCATAATTATTTAAGCATTTAGCTTCCTTTTGAGCACATTCTTTCATTAACATAAGAGATTAGAGAATCACACCATAGCCTCTCAAAGCATACTCGTGCAATGCATAGATGGCATCCCATACTACCAACCACACTTCATAGAACCCCTCAATTAACTATAGAACAAATCTCACATGATGGGAATAAGCATTAACCAACATAGACCATGAGAGTTAACCATGGATCCGATGTCATAAAGCCTCACACCGTAAAGAGGTGGTCTACTTGCCAAAGGTAGGACCTTAACATATAGCTTAGGTGGATCCACTAGCTAGACCTATGCGGGCACATAATTATGGGATAAGGAAGATGATCATTGAAACCCAGCTAAAACATTGGGAATGTTTCCATCTAACCAAATCCACTCAGTGCTTTGCCTCCATTCCCATAGAGTATTTCATTACTTTAATAGTATCACACATGTGAGGGTGCCATTGGCCTACCAACTCAAAGTACATTGATTAACACATGAAAGGGTGTGATAAGCTTACCGATTCAAGGTTCATTAGTTAAGAAAGCTCGTTTGAATCCTCACGAAAGGGTACCATAAGCCTACTGATTCAAGGTTCATCATTAACATTCATGGAAGGGTGCCATAAGCCTACCGATCCAAAAGTTCATCAACATCATTTATGGAAGGGAGCCATACCTATCCTAAGGTTCATTATTAACATGTATGGAAGGGTGCAATTAGACTACTGATCCAATAATCAACAATCAACCAAACTTTCATTTATACTAGAAGAGGATGCGTACTAATTCAAGATTCACATTACATTAAAGAACCCTTCACATCCTATCATCAACATTCATGAGTGCATAATTGATAATGACCTTTCAATAATAGCACATTTACATTCTAAACATGATCACCATACTATTATTGAATTGACATGCATAACCTTCACATCATAATTATACCTTAACTTTCATACTATGCCTTTCAAGGCCATGGATCAAATTCACCCACACACCTTGAAATACTACAGTTAAGCATGAGAACTAACATAATTTCAACAATCTAAATCAATATAACCATAAACAATTCAACATACTTCCATGACCAATCAATTCCCAATAACTAATCACAACATAGGATTTTGGGGGAAAACATGGGTTCAAGGGGAAATTCATTAAAATCATCATATATTCATCAATTCATCCATAGATCAACAAATATGAACCCTTAAAACGTTTTGGAATCGAACCCATGCTTAGATTTAAAACCCTACTTTTTAGAGAAATTTGGAACTTGAAAATCATCTTTAAAATTGGCTCCTTGAAAGAAACTAAGTCAAGGATGTAGACTAACATGCCTTTAGTAAGAATCCCCAAGAAAATTGAGGAAGAAACACCATTAATCCATAAACCCTAGCTCCCACTTCTTCTTCTTCTTCTTTGGGAACTTCTAGAGAGAGAATGTTTTAGAGGAAGAACTCTTTTGATTTGATTTGGGTTTTGGAGAATAAAGGAGTAAATGCAGTGTTTTAAGACTTAAAACTATATATACAAGTGATATAAAACATTTAAAAATGACCCCACATAATAATTAATAAAAAGGAAATTACCTCTTAACCCTCCATTTGGGCAGCCCCCGTCAGGGACCACTCCCATCTAAACGGCTCGTGAAGGGGACCACGGCTCATGGTGGTGCTCGTGCTCCCTTGGGCAGTGGCCTCCCCAACTTACCATGCCTCCCATGAGGCCAAGGCATGACCACGATACCTCCCACGATCTGTCGTCAAGACCACGAGTCGTGGTGGAGGTCGTGGTCTTGAGGCAGTGTCAAGGCCATGAAGCTTTGCCTCCCTTGCGCCTAAGTGGTCTTCACGACCACCTTTATACCTCATCAAGGGAATCATGGCTCTAGGTGGCACCCGTGGTCCCTTGAGCAGTAGCTCCCTCATCTTGACATTCTCCCACAAGGCCAAGGCAACCCCACGTGCCTTCCCATGGCCCGTGGTCATGACCACGAGTCGTGAAGGAGAGCGTTGGCTTCGCACCTCACTAGGGCACACTGCCTTGCCAACTACGGGTGGCACCATGACTCGTGGTGGCCACCATGGGTCGTGAAGACCCTCGTGGTCATGGTAGGTAGTGGCTAGGCCTAGTTTTAAGCAACCTTGGTCCCCTAACCATGGCCTTCACCCAAAACCGTTAGCCCTTACCCTTGACATTAACCCTCACGTTTTAGGCTCTAGTTCACTAACTAATTCTCCGAGTCGTTGCATTATCACCCCTTTAGGAATATTCGTCCTCGAATGAAACTTTAAACACTTTATGGGATGACGACTCAAGACAAGCAACCCATCATGCATAACACATCAATACAATGCACAAAATCATAGGAGGAAACATCAACTCCACATCAATAAGCTCAATGCAATACAAGGAAGTAGGAACTACATCTACAAACTCATTATTCTTCTTAGGAGCATCGGAGTTAGAACCACTAGGAGCATTTGTCTTATCATCTCTCCCTTTGGCCGTATGAGTTAGACAATCCTTCAATTGATGCCCACTCTTTCCACACCCAAAGCACACACCCGTGCCAACAAGACATTTACCATCATGTTTCTTACCACACATGGCATAAGTAGATCTCTCAACATAAGAACCACTACTATTTCCCCCTCGGGGCTTAGGGTTAAACACCCTATCTTTGTTGACTCTTGGAGTGCTAGAGGAGCCTTAGTTGGAAAACTTTTTCTTGAACCTTGGCTTACCTTGAACCTCAAATCCATTCTTGGAGGAACTTCCATCATCGGTCCTTGACCTCTTCAACTCTCTACCCACTTGCTTGAGCTTTTGTTCTTTAATTTGTTCGGCATGAACCATAAGATGAGAGATGTTCATGCTTGGAATAAGCATAGCCGTCCTATATTCATTCACCACAAGATCGGATACCCCTATAACAAATTTGTTCATTTTAGCCCTAGAGTCCGCCACCAATGTAGGAGCATACTTGGACAATTAAGTGAACTTGAGGCTATATTCCTTCACACTCATACCTCTTTGACAGAGATTGATGAATACTTGCATTTTCCTCTCCCTCAATTCTAAGGGGAAGAACCTATCGAGGAAAGTCATCTTGAATGATGCCCAATCTACCGGAACCGCTCTAATAGGTCTCTTTTCCTTCCATTGCTCATACCATACTTGAGCTACATCTTTGAGTTGGTAGGCAGCTAGTTCTACCTTTTCTTGAGGAGATACACTCATAGCATCTAGCACCTTAAACATTTCATCAATGAACCCTTGTGGGTCCTCCTCCACTTTGGAGCCAAAGAAAGTAGGGGGATTCATCCTTGTGAAATCCCTTATACTTTAAGCGGTTGTGCTAGCTTTCGGATTCACTTGCACCCTAGCATCCCTAGTAACTTGAGCCGCTAAAACATGAGTCAAGTTTTAAATTGCTGTCCTTATCTCCACATTAGAAATAGCTCCCTCTTCAATAGGAACTTGAGGCCCTCATCGACCTTGAGGAGCTTGGTTGCCTAAGGGAGGAACTCCCGCATTTGCAATCTTCTCTTCCACTCTTCTTGCGGTTGCTCTTCTAGTAGTCATATCATATATGCGCAAGAAAAGGATTAGAAGAAAGGACTTATAGATTTAAGACTCTTAGGCATGACTCAAGAATAAAAGAAGTGAAAGTTTCTAAACATCTTATAGCCTCTTATTCATAAGTGTGGCGCGCTTCACACTCATGAACAAGACTCCACTAGACGTGGTTCATGAGACATCAACCTATCAATTATCCCAAAACCTTATGCTCTAATACCAAGTCTGTCACGACCTGGAGCTACCCCCTAGGAGTGACACTGCGTACTTGACCCCGAAGGGGTCTCATACAAGCCCTTAACATATCATCATTACATAAGACATAAAATGATGTAGAAAAATTAAAACTTTTACAATAGAAGTTCAACTTCCTTCATATATGAAAAATAGGAATCTAGACTTGTCTCATTACACCATCTAACCATGGGAATATGAAAGTTGGGACATAGCGCTTACGTCAATAGAAAGTCTTATCAAAGAAAGTACAACATAGTCTTTAACAAACAAAATAAGCTAGAACTAGAATCAATAGCATCTCATCCTTGGACTTGAGGACTCACCAAAACGTAGAGGTAGCAACCCAAGTTTCTTGAAGAATATACTAAATGCACCTCAACGGCTCGAACCTACACTCATAGGAGATGTAGAAGAGAAGGGGTTAGTACAAAAGCACTAAGTATGGAAACATGCATAAAAATCCTTAAATATGCTAAAAAAAGGACATTTTTATGCGTAAATCATGCATTTATAAAGTTAGAAGACCATTTATGCACATACAGACATAATACAAGTTATAACAACATTATCATATAATTCTTCATAACATAGTAGAACCATCACCTTAGCAACCCCAAAAGCATATTTGTGCAATGTATTGTTGGTATCCCATAATACCAACTATACTAAGTATTCATTTGGAATCACCTTAGTGACACATATCAACTTTAGACCCATCATAATCCATAATCATACTCATTACATATACATAAGGAGAGTCATACCATAACAACAATCCAATCAACATATATTATACGTTCATGTCTTACCATAGAATAATAAACCAACCCACAATCCCTTTCAATGCTTACTTGCGCAATATAAAAGTGAAGTCCCATACCCCCACTCCTACTAAGTAAACTTATCAAGAAATCACAGGTATAGTTCAAGTAATATTCATTATCTTATTACATAGGGAGAAGTGCATTAACCGACATAGACCATGTGAGCTACATGGAATCCGGTGTCATATAACCCCACACCGAAAAAAGGCATCCTACTTGCCTAAGGTAGAACTAGACATATATAGGTATAATGTGGATCCACTAGCTAATAACTATGCGGGCACATAGTTATGGGATAGGGAGATTTCTTCTAGAAACCCGACCTATTTTACTAGTGGGAGAGTTTTCATCTAATGAGAGCATATGTAGAAGACCGACCTAAAACTAGTGGGTGAGTCTCTACCACATTTTCCATATCCGCTCGGCGCTAAGCATTATTCTCCAACTTATACATAGTTAAGGTGATTTACAATTTCATATGTGAAGGAGTACATTACCCTTCATTCAACCGAACTCATAACATAGCTCAATGATTCAACATGGTGAGAACTACCTTTCACCTTAGAATCATCATATAATCATCCAAGACAATTCATACATAATCATGTGTAGTAGTAAAGTAAACTAGTCTTTCAACAATACCATAATTCCCACATTAGTCATTGGATCTTCACCATTCAAGTGGAACATAACTTCATACATAAATACAAGAAAAGTAAGCACCTCCACCTTTCAAGTGGATCAGTCCATTCATATATAAGAATCTTAAACATAGAGTACCTTCATACATTGCCTTCTAGGCTATACTTCAAGACTCAACACTTACAATTTACCCTTCAAGGGTCATAGATCATGTCTTGCAATCATACTTAGAATTTGTACTTTAAGCATGAATCAAACAATACTAATTGACTAAATTAACATAGATATTATTCTAAGTATTCACATTGCATAAACAAACCTATCTCATTTTCATAAAGTTGGGGTCATGGGGAAGCACATGGGTTCATGGGGAATTTCACAATAAAAACCCTCAATAAACATCAAATTCATCATAATATACGATAATTATCATAAATAAATCATTTTCAAGAAGAACCCAGGGCTAGAATCAAAACCATAGTTTTTGAACAAATTCCAATTTCGAAAATTTGTGTTGAAGGGCTTCATGGAGAAAGAAATTCCATGAATGAAGGTTCCCATACCTTAATTGGAGATTTGCCATGAAATTGGAGTGAAAACCTTGGAGCTTGAACCCTAATCTTAAAGCTTTTGGTGTTCTTCAATGGAGGAACTTGTAGATAGAGAAATATTGGAGAAGAGATGAACCTTTTATTTTGAAGTGGGTGTTTGCGAAAGTGATAAATTTTGGGGATACTTTAATTTAAAATACCTTATATAGTTATTTAGAAATAATATCAAATATACCCACTTTCTAATTTAACAAAAAAATAATATTTACGAAAATGCCCCTGCACATATGGACTTAGAAAGAAAAAACTAAGGAAATGTTTAAGGAAGCATATAAGGTCCTTGAAGTGGTCCACTAGCCTTGGACCCTCCCTTGGACTTTGCCTTTGGCTTTTTAAAGCTAAGGCATATCAATGGTAGTATTCAAAGGGGCTATTATATATATATATATATAAATATATATATATATATATATATTTATCTAAAAATAATATAGACTATACCCATTTAACTTGGACTAAAAAGGAAATTACGAAATTACCCATTTTTATGCCTCTCTTGGATTGCCCAAATAAAACTAAAGCAATTACCAAGGGAGATTTTAAGGCCCTTGAATTGATTTACCTTCTTTAAACCCTCCCTTGCACTTGCCTTTAGCTTTTTAAAGCTAAGGCATAAGTCTACAAGGGAGTACACGACAGTGGGCCCCCACATGCACACGTGCACTGCCTAGTTGACTAGGGCATCCCCCAAGCGTGGTGGTCCTCATTTGGTGGGGCCCTTTTTCGTCCTTATACCCTCACATGTAGAGCCCTTAAAAGAACTAAAGTATTTGTTTAAGGGACCTTTTAAGGGTCGTGGACTTCTTCAAGTCCCTTGAACCTATGCGTGAACTGCCAACTTGCCCAAAATGGCTAAGGCAAAGTTCACGAGGCCCTTCAAGGATAGTGAACTGTTTCACCTCCCTTCAACCCTCTCTTGAAAATATACTTAGTTACAATTTGGACTATTTTACAAATCCACATTTATGCAAAAACTTTTACGATTCATATGTTATGCTCTAGTTTGACCTAGCATTTTCTGGAGTGTAACACTTAGGTTAGACACCAAAGATGGTGCATACTTAGACAATTGGGTAAATTTCAAGGAGTTCTCTTGGACATTCATGTTCCCTTGCCTAAGGTTGATATACTCCTCCACCTTAACCTCCCTCTTCTCCCAGGAAAGTACCTATCAAGGAACGCTTTCTTAAACACCTCCCAATCTATGGGACCCACCCCTATAGGCCTATTGCTCTTCCATTGAGTAAACCAAATTTGAGTAATATCCTTCAATTGGTATGCGGCTAGTTCCGCTTTTTCTATAAAAGTCACCCCCAAAGCATTGACTACCTTATACACCTCATCCAAAAACTTTTGGGGATCCTCTCCCACCTTGGAACATAGAAAAACTGGAGGGTTAATTCTCACAAAGTTCCTCAACCTAAAAGCCATAGTACTCACAATAGGGTTCACATTAGTCTCAACACCCCCAGTAGCTTAGGCCGTCATGGCTTGGGCTTGAGTAGTTACGGCTTGAGCCATTATCAAAAGAGTCGACCTAACTTCTTCATTGGACATGTCTGGGGCATCAACTGGAACTTCATTTCCTTGAGGAATTTGGTCACCTTAAGGACCTTGGGGACCTTGGGGAGGAAATCCCTTATTCACAATCTCCTCTTCCACTCTTCTTACAGGTGTCCTTCTTGAATTCATATCCTATAAACACAAGAGAAAGATTAGGAAAAGGGCATTTATAGAGCTATACTCTACGGCACGACTTCAAGAATAATGAAAGAAGTGTAATTTCCAATTGTACTATAGCCTCTCACTCATAGAAGTGTCGCGACTCACACCTATGAACAAGACTCAAATAGACGTGGCTTGTGAAACATCAATCCTAAACACCATTACAAAATATTGTGTTTTGATACCATGTTTGTCATGACCCGAGCCTATACCCCGGAAGCGACACGGCATACAATACTCCGAAAAGTCTCATACAAGCCTCATAGCATTCATAACATTTGATATAAGGAGAATGGTACGAAATTAAAACCTTTCTTTAAATCCATACAAACAAAAACTTTATTTACAACAGAGGAAGTCTATTGTCTCACATGGCCATCTAAAACAACATTTTGGAACAA
Organism: Solanum gandarillasii; assembly: GCA_029582405.1. Taxonomy (NCBI): domain Eukaryota; kingdom Viridiplantae; phylum Streptophyta; class Magnoliopsida; order Solanales; family Solanaceae; genus Solanum; species Solanum gandarillasii. Next base: position 51,803 of record JAJONY010011771.1, on the reverse strand, counting down.
AAGTAGGGTCACATCCCTTTACAATAGAATGTCTAGAAATGTCTATTACATGCAATAAAGAAACATCGATAAAGCACGTGTCCTCGAATGTATGAGGACATACCAATCGCCTTGGAACAACTCAATCCAAGCACTTGAACTAGACGGATAGCAACTCACTTGTCGAAACCTACAGTTGTAGTAAAATAAGAGAAATATAGGTTAGCACAATTAAGCACTAAGTATGATAACCATTCATAAACCATGCTTAAAACGGACATTTTATTTGAAAGTCATGATATATGCCAATTTGAGAAAACTTCATCAACATAGGTAAAAGAGGCATAAGATACAATCACAACCAATATATATGTCATTTTATCACATTAAGCTTTCAACTTAAGAAACCCCAAGACATACTTTGTGTAATGTATGAATAGCGTCCCATACCACTATCCATACTAAGTACCACATCAAGGCCACCAAAAGTGAACTTACCATTCATCCTTCCCATCATTACACAATACTCGCACATAAGAGACATAAACATTTTGTAAGACATGACAAGGAAATAACTCACAATACAATCCATGTAAACCATGCATCATAATCATTTAAGCATTTAAGTCATTATTCTTCATTAGCTTCCTTTTGAGCACATTCTTTAATTAACATAAGAGATTAGAGAATCACACCATAGTCACTCAAAGCCTACTCCTGTAATGCATAGATGACATCCCATACTACCACCCACACTTCATAGAACCCCTCAAGAAACTATAACACATATCTCACATGATGGGAATAAGCATTAACCGACACAGACCATGAGAGCTAACTATGTAATTCAGTGAAATAAAGCCCCACACTGTGAAGAGGTAGTCTACTTGCCTAAGGTAGGACCGGTAACATCTAGCTTAGGTGGATCCACTAGCTAGACCTATGTGGGCACATAAATATGGGATAAGGAAGATGATCATTGAAACCCGGCTAAAAAATTGGGAGAGTTTTCGTCTAACCAAATCCACTCGGTGATTAGCCTTAATTCCCATAGAGTAATTCATTACTTTAACATTATCCCACATAAGAGGGTGCCATTGGCTTAACGACCCAAAGTACATTGATTAACATATGAAAGGGTGCTATAGGCCTACTGATTCAAGGTTCATTTGTTAGGAAAGCTCATTTAAATGCTCATGAAAGGGTGTCATAGCCCTACAGATTCAAGGTTCATCATTAACATTCATAGAAGGGTGCCATAAGCCTACCGATCCCAAAGTTCATTAACATCATTTATGGAAGGGTGCCATAAGCCTACCGATCCCAAGGTTCATTATTAACATGTGTGGAAGGGTGCAATTAGCCTACCGATCCAATATTCAACAATCAACCAAACTTTCATTTATACTAGAAGAGGATGCATACTAATTCAAGATTCACATTACATTAAAGAACCCCTTCACATCCTATCATCAACATTCATGAGTTCATAATTGAGAATGACCTTTCAATAATAGCACATTTACATTCTGAACATGATCACCATACTATTATTGAATTCACATGCATAACCTTCACATCATAATTATACCTTATCTTTCATACTATTCCTTTCAAGGCCATGAATCACATTCACTGACACACCTTGAAACACTACAATTATGCATGAGAACTAACATAATTTCAACAATCTAAATCAATATTATCATAAGTAATTTAACATACTACCATGACCAATCAATTCCCAATCACAAATCACAACATAGGATTTTGGGGAAAAACATTGGTTCAAGGGGGAAATTCATTAAAATCATCATATATTCATCAATTCATCCATAAATCATCAAATATGAACCCTTAAAACGTTTTGGAATCGAACCCATGCTTAGATTAAAAACCCTACTATTTGGGGAAATTTGGAACTTGAAAATCATCTTTGAAATTGGCTCCTTGAAAGAAACTAAGTCAAGGATGACGACTACCATACCTTTATTAAGAATCCCATTGAAATTTGAGGACAAAACACCTTGAATCCTCAAACCCTAGCTCCCACTTCTTCTTATTCTTCTTTTTTGGGAACTTATAGAGAGAGAATATTTTAGAGGAAGAACTCTTTTGATTTGATTTGGGATTTGGAGAATAAAGAAGTAAATGGATTGTTTTAAGACTTAAAACTATGTATACAAGTGATATAAAACATTTAAAAATGACCCCACATAATAATTAATAAAAAGGAAATTACCTCTATACCCTCCATTTGGGCAGCCCCCATCAGGGACCACACCCATCTAAATGGCTCGTGAAGGGGACCAAAGCTCGTGGTGGAGTCCGTGGTCCCTTGGGCAGTGGCCTCCTCAACTTTTCATGCCACCCATGAGGCCAAGGCATGACCACAAGACCTCCCACGTTCCTTGGTCAAGACCACAACTCCTGCTGGAGGTTGTGGTCTTGAGGCAGTGTCAAGGCCTTTAAGCCTTGCCTCCCTTGCGCCTAAGTGGTCTTCACGACCACCTTCACACCTCTTCAAGGGTACCACGGACCGTGGTGGCACCCGTGATCCCTTGACTAGTAGCTCCCTCATCTTGACATTCTCCCTCAAGGTCAAAGCAACCCCACGATCCTTCCCATGGCCCGTGGTCATGACCACGAGCTATGAAGTGGCTCGTGAAGGGGAGCCTTGGCTTGGAAACTGACTAGGGCATACTGCCTTGTCAGCTACCGGTGGCACCACTACTCGTGGTGGCTACCATGGGTTGTGAAGACCCTCATGGTCATGGTAGGCAGTCTTGGTCCCCTAACCATGGCCTTCACTGAAAACCCTTAGCCCTTGCCCTTAAACATTGAGTCAACCCTCACATTTAGGCTCTAGTTCACTTACTAATTTTCCGAGTCGTTACAGAGGCATATTTTGTAAAGCATAAACAAGGGTTAGGAGAGAAAGACACCTAGAGTTATACTCTATTGCACAACTTTAGAGTAATGAAAGAAGAGGAGTTTCTTAATCATCATATAGCTTTTTATTCATAAATGTGGCGTGCTTCATACTTATGAACAAGACTTTACTCACCGTGGCTTATGAGACATCCTAGGACCTTTTTAAACCTACATTAGTGAAACAATGTGCAAAAGTATGTGTTAGTACAAAAATGTATCAAGTATGATAGCATTGATGAAATCATGCTAAAAGGACTCTTTGTGATATGCAAAGATCAAATCAAAAGATAAGATAAAAGGGTTAGAAAACATAAATCGTAATCATGATCAATGCAATTAAAATCATCTTTGAACACATGTGAGATACTTCTTGAAATAACTTTAGTTCATTAATATTATGGAAAATGGCCTCAACCAACATGAAGACCAGTGAGCTATAACATGGAATCTAGTGTACTCCTCTCACACCGAACTTACCAAGGTAGAACCATGAAATTCTAGCTTATGTGGATCCACTAGCTAATGTTTATCTGAGATAATCATCTTCTATCTTAAGAAAACCATCCTATTGGGGAACATAGGTATGGGACATGGGTGGTCGCTGCTTATCTACTCGGTGCTAAGCATAAATCCCATGGAATAGTTATTAATCTTAATTTATCTTATCTTTAAGAGAGACGGGTAGTTTCCACTTGTCTTATCATATGATAGAGCCTTAGACCAGAGGTAAAAAAATCTTTCACCGTCCATGATCTTTTCATAATATCTTTTAAGGCCCATAGACATTCACTTCATGCTAGAAATTCCCTCCTACTAATGGGAACAATTTTGAAATCATGGTCTATAATGATTGATGACATATCCGGATACCATTCTAATCAAGACCAAATTTAGGAAAATAGCCCGAAAAGCATGGACGACAAATCTAGATGTCATTCATGTCATGTGATCAAGCTTCATTGAATATATGGATACCTTCATCTATAATCTTCCTTGAGTCATAAGGATTACTATCATAAAACATGTATTTTCAATAATTCATAAGCTTCATCATAATTTTAAAGTCTAAGCATTTTCAAATTCATTTACATCATATCTTCATAAATTCATCATTCATGGTTAATAATCAAAATCGTGGGTTATGCATGGGTTCATGAGAATTCAACATAAAAACATGCAATTACTTCAATTCATGCATAAAAAGTCATAAAACAATCAGTTGAATCAACATTGAAAGGAACCCATGACATGGAAGAAAACCCTAACTTCAATCGGAGATTTCTAACTTATAAATTAGAGAATTAAGGGACTCTATGGAGGAAAGAAATCCATACATGAAGACTATGATGCCTTGGAGTTCAAACCCCTTAAGCAATTAGGTTAATTAGAGGCTTGATCTTGAAACCCTATCTTGACTTCTTCTTCTTCCTTTAGAGAGAAATATTTGAGAGGATGAGCTTGATCAACTTTTTGGAAATTAAAGAGAATTAATTGAGTTTGGGTGATTTTTGGGTTTAAATTCATTATATAGGGCTTTGGGTAGAAGTCAAAATGATGTAATATTTATTTTTAAAAATTGGGAAAAGACCAAATAACCCCTGACTTAAATTGCGGAATTTCACTCACTCGAAAGCAAAAATTTGTTGTCTAGACCACTATGGCACGTCTAATGGGCTGTGAAAAAACTTGCCTGACAAGGCTTCACTATTTTTGATATAAATTTTTACTCCGAGCTTGGAATTAGGAAAACTCGGTGATGTTGGAAGAGCACTTATAGATCTTTAATTTGACAGGTCATGAGCCATCTAATCATTTTGTGCTAAAAGATATGATTGTTTGAAGTTGACCCTAAACTCTAAATCTGGCAAGTCTCTTTCATTGATGACTTCACGGTCCGTGTGGAGCTTCACTGGTCGTTTAGACACTTGTGGTCCTTGAGCAGTGACTAGCGGAGAACCCATTCCGATTTAGGCCACTCGACAACCCCTTTTGATGACCTGTCATCATCACCACGGGCCGTCTGGGCATCTGTCGAGGTGGAGCCTACCCAGGCAGGTTCTAGAAACCTACCACGAGCCCAAAAATGGACTACAGTCCCCTTCACAGGTCGTCTACGTCTCTATGGAGGGTTCCATGTTCCGCTTTAGGCTTGTGTCTTTCCCGCTTAACCCCTTCCTAGACTTTCTTGAATCGGAGGTGTTATATTAATGACTTAGGATCTATTTGTTTTGCTTTTTTGATATGTGAAGCTTGTGGGTATGTGATAAAATGGTTGATTGAATATTACCCTTGATTTGCCTTTGTAATTTTGTGCCCAAATTCCTAAATATTTATTGTGTGGGTTGTTAGTTGAAAATTGGTTGATGAATATTGTGGAACATGTATGAATTTTGCTTGGGTGAAGTGTGATTAGCCAGTGTTGTCCAATAGGCTTAAAATTTTGCAATGATCGATAGGGTGATGTCTTTCTTAAGGCTAAATCATCGATTTGGTAATACTTTGTTGATTTTGGGGGAAGTCATAGTACCCAGGGGTAAAATTGGTATATGGGTAGCTTGTTAATATGTTTGGGTATTGGGTATTGTCGCATTTTTGTTCTTAATTTTGAAAATTTGGTATTGCGAATAAAATCACTTGTTCAATGAGCTTGTCTAAGCCCGCTAAGGTGATTAGGCGAATCACCTAGTAAGTCCCAAATTGCGATTTCGTTGTGAATTTATGACCTGGATACTATCACTTTAGATGAGCTTATCATAGATCGCCAAACCAGCTTAACGAATCACTGATTTGGAGCTGACACCGCCTATCATGCCTGAGTTTGAAATATTTTACACCGTCACTTTCAATGATCTTATCTTAGTTCACTGAACCAGCTCGATGAATCGCTGAGTTGGAGATGACATCGTCCATTGTGCCTAAATTAAAATATTTATTCTACTCTCAATTTTGATGAGATTGTTTAAGATAACCTAACACGGAGACAAGACCAACGTAAATCAGTCTTTTAAACTAATAAATTTTCTTTGGATGCAGGAACTATGAAGTAAGAAAAATGGCAATGTCAAAGCTTTCAATCATGAAAAAAGGCCCCATTTACATCCATCGTGGACTCATCATAACAACTTAGACAATTTCTCATCGCATTTTATCTCCATTGCATTATGTTATATCAAGTGATTTCTATGCATTTTCTTTGTATTTTGTATGAATTGAAGATAAGTACTAGTAGATTATTCCAAAGTTTGAGAACTAGTTGGATTATTGCTAAAAGCAAAGTGTACACAAGTTTATTCAAAGATTTCAAATTCTAAGAATCTAGCGAATAAATTGAATTTTGCATCACCAAATCATAAAAGAGAAAATATCAAATCAGTGACAAGTTATACTCAAATTCACTTATAGCTAGGACCACTATGTCTTTCTCTTCATAAGTTCAATGACTTAACTTCTAGGTTTATCTTCAATTTTATTCTTCACTTTATTATTGGTACTAATTTTTGGTATCGAGCTTTGCAGGTGGCAGTATTGGTAAAGTCATGACCATCCTTGAAATTGACATCAAATCTGAAGATGATCAAGTGACACTATCACACCCCAAGGTTAACCCCTGAATGTAAACACGGGACCTAGGATTATGAATAACCCCAAGTTAACCCTGAGTTGGCATATCATAGATTACTAAATAAATATACCATGCAAAAGCTTAAAAAGTGATAACCAAAAGTGGGGAATACCCAATACTGATCTGAATATATATAAAACTACTAAGATTTCAACGATGCGAAACATTCACTCAAATCTAAAGCTGAATCTAATACTATGTTTGAAAAAGGCTCTAACTGACTAGAGTTGTTGGGACGTCCCCCAACTAACTCTAGCAAAATTGAAAAACTGAATAAAAAGACTAAAGTTTAAAGCATTTCTATTGTCCTCGAAGCATGAGGACTCACCACTGAAGCTACTGAACTCGAGATTGGGAACCGATCTATACGTGATATGGATGTTGAGTACCTGAACCTACATCATAAAATGATGTAGCGTAAAGTTTGCATCACTACTTGGAATATACTAAGCATGCATGATATGGAATATAGTTGAACAAATACATAACTGAACAAAGAATATGGAGCAATAATATAATCTGAACTGAATGTAAATGCTGAAATATACCATAAAGCTAAACGTAATGCAATGACTGATTATTAATTATGAACATGATATATTGAGACTAAATGTTGGACCATAACCGGAAACCTGGTCAAATGCACTAAAGTCTGACTTTGGGAGCTACTAATAACCAACATAAAACCACGTGAGCTAAATGCAGAGTCCAACGTATACGCCCCATCGAGAGGACCCAATATATTTAGCTAAGGGTATAAAGGCATGAATGTTTGATGTATACGCCTCATCGAGATGACCCAATATACCTTGCCAGGGGTATAAGGAATGAATGTCGTGATTACTAAGTCTAATGCCCAACAGAGGGGACTTAGAAACCTACGAGGCATGTAGTTTATGGACTATGAGGGTGCGCTGAACCCTAGTCCAACTCGGTCTAAGCCTACTCCCAACTGGAATGCGTATAAACAACATAATTGAAATACTAGATAGCTCAATGTTCTAACATGCAAATTTGGAGAATGCAACATTTAAATACTGATAATGAAACATTCTTAATTGGATCATGTATTTCTGTTTAAACTAACCTAGCAAGTGAAATTCATGAACTAAACAAATCTACACAACAGGGGTTTTGAATTTCATGTAAAGAACTAAGCAATGATTTCACAAAATACATGAGAGTCTGATTAGGGGTACTATAACAATTATTCAAAATGATTCTGCAAGGTTTGAGAAACCCTAGGTCTAAACCTGATATACAAAATCAAGAATCTGACTGAATTCTATTGACCTAGTTGATGAAAGGAACCCACTAGTGAAATCCCACATACCTGGTGACAAAATCTAAGGAGAAATCCTTCGATTTTGGGGATGAAACTTGAAGAATACTTATGCTCGTTCTTGGGAGGTTTGGTCGACTTTTTCCCTTTCATTTTGCTCCAATTTTGGATGATTTCTGATGAATAAAGGTTCTGGGTATGTCTGACTTAGTTATTAGGCTTAAACTAAGTACAACGACATAGTTTAGGGATAAAACAATGAAGTTTAAGTGCCCAATGCATGGGAAAAAGACCTTAATGACCCTAACTTAAAAGTTGTCGAAGGCCACCACAGAGGGACCTACTGGTCGTAGATCGACCTACCAATCGTTGGTGGGGTTGTCAGTCAAGTCTACCCGATAGGGTATCACTAAAATGAGCATAAAGTTTTACTCAGAGATGGAATTTTTGCAAACTCGGTGGAGTTGGAAAGAGGATTCAATTATATATCATTTGGTAGCTCATGGGGCGCCTAATTCATTTTGTGCTAAGAGTGATGACTATTTCAAAGTGACCCAACAACAATTTCCCTCTAACTGGTGATACATCCTCACCTACGGTTAGACCTACGGTCCCTTGGTCCAACCACGGACATTGATCGTGCGTGGGATTAGAGACTACAAAGATTGGGCCTTAACGACGGAACCCTACCTACAATACTTGATCCCATCTACTGTCCATGTGTAGTTTTGTCGGTACTGGCACCAACTTTCAGAAAACTAGGATATTCCTTCATTTTGAGATCTGAGGTGTTACATTAACTCCTTCTTGGGAACATTTGTCCTCGAATGAAGTCTAAAGTAGTTGAGTATGGAGGGAAGAAGTTGCAATCCCTACTACTAAGTACTAGAAACTAATATGTAACTAAACAGAGTTCCAAGGATATGAAAATATACTGAAAATACAAGAACAACTGAAGGAACAAGGTACTAAGACTGAATTTAAGCACGAGTCAACTGAGAGACTGGAGATGAAACTATTATTTCAAGCTTAAACAGAATCAGAAGGAAAGCGATGAGGATACTTGGCCTTCATGGATGCTTCAACTACTCATCCACCTTAGGAACATATAAGCAACCATCTCCCCCTTGGGAGAAAACCTCTACTTTCTGCTGTTGAACTGCACCTTCCGACTGAAATAATATAGAATTAGTGTACTGTTTTATCTTAACCTCTGATGAGTCCACAAATTGGACTCATTTAGGGCTATATTTCGATAGAATTAGTGCCCTCAAATGCATAGTTTGTCTCAATATCTGATGTAAACCCTTAAATTTCAGGTATTTAGAGTTTGAAGCAAAGCATGGCCACTACTTGGCAAAAAGGAACAAGGCAACTAAAAAGATAGAAGAAATGAAGGCCTGAAGATCACCGAGCCCATGTGGCGAGTTGATGATCGGCCTGGAGATCACCTTTTGTTCCAGAGTGCTGAGCCCTAAAGGAAGGGTCTAGTCTACGATGTAAAAAAGAAGTCGACACGTCGCCGAGAAATTCTGTTAAGCAGTAGTTCTATAGTATAATGCCTCAAAACATGAGAATGCTGAAGGCAAAAGCAGGAAGGCGATGAAATCGACCGAAAGGTAGATCGCCGAGCGTATCAGCGATCCCGACTAACTGCGTCAAATGGTCCTCCGCAGCACAAATTTTCAAAAACTATAAATACTTTCTTTAAATTTCTAGCTTAGTCTCACTTCTATTATTGAAACTTTTTACAGTTTTTGAGATAGTTAAGTTTTAAAGGGTTTTGGAGACTTTGTTCTAAGACCTTGAAGATTCAAGCAGTTCCAAATCCAAGAAATTAGAAGTGGGTCTCGAAGATTCTTCACTCTTGACGTGTTTTAAGACTTAATTCTTCATACCCAGTTGATGGAAACTGATGTTGGTATAAATTTTTGTCACTTTTACATGTCTAGCAAAAACCCCCAATTCTTGGGGTGTGATTTTGTGAATATGGGTTAAATTATCTATTGGGAGAAAACCTCTACTTTCTGCTATTGAACTGCACCTTCCGACTGAAATAATATAGAATTAGTGTACTGTTTTATCTTAACCTCTGATGAGTCCACAAATTGGACTCATTTAGGGCTATATTTTGATAGAATTAGTGTCCTCAAATGCATATTTTGTCTCAATATGTGATGTAAACCCTTAAATTTCAGGTATTTAGAGTTTGAAGCAAAGCATGACCACTACTTGGAAAAAAGGAACAAGGCGGCTGAAAAAAATGAAGAAATAAAAGGCCTGAAGATCACCGAGCCCAAGTGGCGAGTCGATGATCGGCCTGGAGATCACCTTTTATTCCCGAGTGCTGAGCCCTAAAGGAGAAGGTCTAGTCTACGATGAAAATGACCAGTCGACTCATTGCGGAGAAATTCTGCGAAGCAGTGTTTCTATCGTCTATTGCCTCAAAACGTGAGAATGTTGAAGGCAAAAGCAAGACGGCGATGAAACCGACGAAAGGTAAATCGTCGAGCGTATCAGCAATCCCGATTAACTGCGTCGAATGGTCCTCCGCAACATAAATTTTCAAACACTATAAATACTTGCTTTAAATTTCTAGCTTAGTATCACTTCTATTATTGCAAGTTTTTATAGTTTTTGTGATAGTTAAGTTTTAAAGGGTTTTGGGGACTTTGTTCTAAGACCTTGAAGATTCTAACGGTTTCAAATCCAAGAAATTAGAAGTGGGTCTCAAAGATTCTTCACTCTTGACATATCTTAAGACTTAATTGTTCATACCCAGTTGATGGAAACTGATATTGGTATAAATTTTTATCGCTTTTACATGTCTAGCAAAAACCCCCAATTCTTGGGGTGTGATTTTGTGAATATGGGTTAAATTATCTATTGGGGCTTGCTTGTTGATGGTTTATTTGTTGTTTAAATGTGATTTCATTTAGTAGTTGTGTATGAACTTAATGGGATTGTAGTTGCAAATACGATTTCATCTTAGTGTTTTTGGCTTGCTCGATAGAGAGGTCATAAAACTAAGACTATTAAATTGATAGCCGGTGGTATTGGGTCGACATGGGTTCGGCTCGAGAGAGTGAATCCCAGTCCTTCTCCCACACATTCAGCTCGAGAGAGTGAATGGTCTAAGGCGGAGGTTGTGCTTAATGTGACAACTCGATGTTTGAGAGAAACCTAGTTGATTTGGGGTAAGTTGCTCGAGAGAGAATTTACCCCCACTATAATCTAGCCTAGTCACAAATGTTCAACAATTTACTATCAAAAACATGTACCAGATAGTCTTGTTTATACCGTATTCCTATCACATCCCAAGAATCTCGTCTCCCTATATCGTTTCCTTATATTTTTGTTTTTTTGTTGATTAGTTAATACAAACCCCCATTGATAATTGACGCTTGCTTTACCCCTTAGATTTGTTATATTTTTATTCGTTAATATTTATAGCTATGACTGATTAGAACTTAATTTTATTTTTCTATTAATTCTCAAAACCACTCCGTGTGGGAACGATCCCAACCCTTGGTTGGGTTATATCACTACACACGATCGTTGGCACTTGAACCGAAATAGTGTCAGTTGATTATGTCGAACATCAAAATTGTGCCGATGCAGGAGAGTTGTGTTAGTTGAGAATTTTTAGTTACGTTGAATTTTGTTCTTGTTAATTATGGTTGAACTGACTTAATTGTTAGTTTTGATTTTTGTGATGATGTTTTGAACAAAAAAATTGAGCATCTCTGCTAACAACAGTGACCCAATAGACCACCCTCCTCTGAAAATGATGATGCTAAGGGATAACATCCTAAGTTTCAATAAATTAGAGGTTGAGTCAGTTTATGAGTTGTGGAAAAAGATTAAGGTTCTCTTGTAGCAGTGCTCGACTCATGGAATTCCAGATAAGATGCTTCTGGAATCTCTCTACCCAGAGCTGGAAGAGGGGTTGCCTTATGAAAGTGAGGAAAACCCCACTAATGGAACTTAAGTGGGGACTTGCATCGTGCCACGACGTTAACTAAAGCGCTGCTTGGAAGGTAACCCAAGACCCATTATCACTTTAGTTTTGCTTTAAGAAATAATGGTGTGTTGTTTGTGTAAGTCGAAGTGGGAAAGTTGTTGAAAAGAGTACATTGGCGAGCAAAAGGTCTAGTTGGTGCATCGCTGAGGAGATCGGCGAGCATGACTAATGTCGCCGAATGGGCGAGAACTGGATGGTTTCTTAAAAGGCCAAAGGTTTAAATGTTCAAAATCTTCACTTTTCCTCACTTTCAATCGTCACAAACTCACACCCGCACCATGGATTCTATATTTTGCAATTTTAAAGTATTTTAGTCTTTGATTTGTGTTCGTAGTAGATTACATTGCCGCCTAACATTTCGAAAGTAATTTAATCGGCATCTAAGGTTTGTTTTCCGAATCCCAAATTTATTTTTAGCAATTTTGTACTCATTTGCAATGATCTTATCTTAGTGATGTGTGTTGGGCCTCTCTGATCTTAATTGTTTTTGCTTATGCCTGTGAAAATCTTGCCCGTAGTGTTTATATTGTTAAAATCTCATATTTTTGGGCCTTAAAATCAGTTAAATCTTGTAGGGTTGTGCTTGCATGTTGTTGAGTCTAGCAGCGAGAAGTCTGAGTATCCCGAAGATATGGTAAAGACTTGTATTGTCATGCCACCCCAGAAAAGAGCACGAGACATCCCAATAAATGAAAGGGGGGTCAAATCCTCCTAAGAAGGTAAGACAAGAACCTCCACCTGGAAATAAAGGCAAGGGCAAGAGGCCCACCTCTAACAGGAAGACCTCTATAAGAGATCCTAATGTTCCTTCGTGGGCTCAGGGATTCTATGCAGTTGTGCAGACCTTTTTGGCGGATACACCCTTGGCAGCTCCTAGTGGTTCTGGTACTGCTGTTTCTTCTAACATGACTCTGAGTACTGATACCCAGGACAAGAGTGATGCACCGGGCACTGATGCCCAGACAGATGGAAAGACTGTGTAGATAGGACCCCCTCTTAACCTCCCTCTCTGTCTTACTTTATTTTACTTTTGGATATGTTTATTTGCATTTGAGGACAAATGTTTTTCAATTGTGGTGGGGTGAGGCCCACCTTTGTATGTTGTTTGTGACTTTTGTTTGTTTATCTATTTGGGCTTGGTGCTAAATTTGTGTTACACTGCTTTTTGTGGAAGGTTTGAGCTTGTGGCTCCTTGCTTTTAATTGAAAATGATTTTTTACTTTTTCGAAAAAAATTGCCACCTCTTGTATGTGTTGAATGTGGCTGTTCTTTTGCAAATTTGAGTATATGTTTTGATCAATACCAATGACTTGAATAGTGCTCATAATCGAACAAACATGAATGTGCTGCTATGATGAGGCCAAATGAAGTTGCATAGACAATATGTGAATTCTTTGCATCTTGTTATGACTAGCCAATTATCGAATCGAGTCTCTTGTGATGATCGTTGGACACTAGCGAAAGTGTGGAGTCTTGTTTTACCTTGGTGTCGATGCTTTGTGTGATGAGCTTAATGTGAACCATGCATGATAACACCTAGAATTTACCCTGTTGGTCCGGTCAACTAAGTAAGGATATGTCTTGATATGATCTTAAGCAACATTGAAAAGTGTGAGCCAATTTGACACATACCTCTTTTGTAGTCTACATTGTAAGTGTGTGAACCTCTTTTGAACTCCCCTTGAGCCTTTTCTTTGGAAGAAACTTGATGAAAACATGACCTTTCTTAAATTCACTACCCATAATCCTCGTGATTCGTGGTTGATCAAACAACCAACTTAGGCTTAACATAGGCCAAAAGCCTAAGTTGGGGGTGTGGAGAAAAGAAAAGTCCCCTTTAACCCATGGTGTTGAAAAAAATGGAACCCCTCCATACAAAAAAAAAAGAAGAAAAGAAAAGAAAGAAAAAATAAAAAAAATGAAAGGTTGTGGAATAAAGTACAAAAGAAATAGGGGTTCGGGAATATCTATGGAAGTGAATAATGGGATGAGTTATGAGCACTAAAGAAAATGATGAAAGAAGAGAAAAATGAGTGCTGAAAGCGCCACATTTCACGAGGATGAAATTCATTGAGCCTAAATGGCCATACCTTCGCACTCAGCCCCATTACAAACCTTGAAAAGGACCTTTTTGATCTTGAGTAAGCTAAAACAATTGTTGATTAGATAGTATGGGCAAACCTATGGGTAAAAGCATGCATTGCGTTTTTCTTTGTGAGAGTGAGCGTTGCATTTGATTTCAGAACTTTAACTGATTAAACCATTGTGTGTGAATATGGAATCATTCTTTGTGTGAGGGCATTCGATTACCTTTGTTGAGGTCGAACTTGCATTTGAAGCAAGTATAGTGAGCTCGAGAATCTTTGATAATGGTGTGTCACAACTTGAGTCTTTGAGTATACAATTGATCCTTGTATGAGTAAGTTGAGTCTTGTTATGTACATTCTTGATTGAGTCTTGTGTAGCACTGTTTCAGGCATCTTTTTTGAACTGCTGAACTTGAGTTTTACTTGAGGACAAGCAAAATTTTAAGGCGGGGGTGTTGATAAGTCCACAAATTGGACTCATTAGGGCTATATTTTGATAGAATTAGTGTCCTCAAATACATATTTTGTCTTAATATCTTATGTAAACCCTTAAGTTTCAGGTATTTGAAGTTTGAGGCAAAGCATGGACACTACTTTGAAAAAATAAACAAGGCGGCTAAAAAGAAAGAAGAAATGAAGGCCTGAAGATCATTGAGACGAAGTGGCGAGTCGTCGATCGGCCTGGAGATCGCCTTTTGTTCCAGTATGTTGAGCCCTAAAGGAGAAGGTCAAGTCCGCAATGAAAAGGAGCAGTCGGCACGTCGCCGAGCAGTTCCGCGAAGAAGTACTTCTATCACCCAGTGCCTCAAAGCACAAGAATGCTGAAGGGAAAAGCAGGAAGGCGATGAAATCGACTAAAGGGCGTATCGGCGATCCCGACTAACTGCACCAAATGGTCCTCTGTAGCACAAATTTTCAAACATGATAAATACTTGCTTAAATTTCTAGCTTAGTATCACTTCTATTATTGGAACTTTTTACAGTTTTTGAGAGAGTTAAGTTTTAGAGGGTTTTGGAGACTTTGTTCTAAGACATTGAAGGTTCAAAGTGTTTCAACTCCAAGAAATTTGAAGTGGGTCTCGAAGATTCTTCACTCTTAATGTGTTTTAAGAGTTAATTTTTCATACCTAGTTGATGGAAACTGATATTGGTATAAATTTTTATCTCTTTTACATGTCTAGCTAAAAACCCCAATTCTTGGGGTGTGATTTTGTGAATATGGGTTACATTATATGTTGGGTCTTGTTTGTTGATGGTTTATTTGTTGTTTAAATGTGATTTCATTTAGTAGTTGTGTATGAACTTAATGGGATTGTAGTTGTAAATATGATTTCATCTTAGTATTTTTGGCTTGCTCAAGAGAGAGGTCGTAAAACTAAGACAACTAAATTGATAGCCGATGGTATTGGGTCTGCATGGGTTCAACTCAAGAGAGTGAAACCTAGTCCTTCTCCCACACATTCAGCTAGAGAGAGTGAATGGGCCAAGACAGAGGTTGTTCTTAATGCGGCAACTCGATGTTCGAGAGAAACCGAGTTGACTCGGGGTAAGTTACTCGAGAGAGTATTTACCCAACTATAGTCTAGCCTAGTCACAAATGTTCAATAATTTACTGTCAAAAGCATGTACTTGATAGTCTAGTTTATTATGTATTCCTATCACATCCCAAGAATCCCATCTACATATCTCGTTTCCTTATATTTTTGTTGTTTTTGTTGATTAGTTAATACAAACCCCCATTGATAATTGATGTTTGCATCACCCCTTAGATTTATTTCGTTTTTATTCATTAATATTTATAGCTATGACTAATTAGAACTTTATTTTATTTTTCTATTAATTCTCAAAACCACTCATTGTGGGAACGATCCCAACCCTTGGTTGGGTTATATCACTACACGCGATCGTTCGCACTCGAACTGAAATAGTGTTAGTTGATTACGTCAATCATCAACCTTTGCTACCAATGAAGGTTCAGATCTATTCTAGACTATCACAACACCATCTGATGTGTCCGTAAGACTAGCTCCTAAGCGAGCAAGTCGATGAACATCTTTTACTAATTCCTTCCTTTTGTTCCTCAATATGTGCTAAACCACCCTCTAGATCACCTTTTCTGGCCTTAATGGAAGAGATAATTCGACCTATAGGCACAAAGCTACTACCCTTCCATTCTAAGATTGGCTTGTTGGAAACTGAAACCGAACGATCTTAGTTCTACAATCGACTGAGGCATAATAGGAATACAACCAATCCATGCCTAGAATGATATCGAATTCTACCATTTATAACTCTACAAGATCTGCTAAGGTGACTTTTCTAAGAGACTGTGACAAGAAAATTTATGTACACCTGTCTAGCTATGACTCGGTCACCAACTGTAGTAGAGACTGAGAAGGGTTCTGAAAAAGTTTTTGGACTAACACCTAAGATTACTGTTGTAAAGGGAGTTACAAAAGATAGAGTAGCCCCTGGATCTAACACTACAAAAACATCTAAAATAGGACTCGAAACGTACTAATGACCACATTAGGAGAACTTTCCTGATCCTGGAAAGCCTAAATAGCATAAAACCTGCCTTGGTGCTGACTGCCACCTGTAACAAATGCCACACCCTGCTGAGTTGGGCAACCTGTTTGTGATATTAGCACTCTAGACTAAGCCCTTCTATCGTTACCTTCTTGCCCCTGCCTGGAAAAAGGGCAATCCTTCTCCCTGTGACCAGACTAACCACATCCAAAGCATTGTTCATTGCCTGCAAGACACGCGCCCGGATGGTTCTTACCACACTTTGGACACGTTGGGTAGGTCCTATTTCCTGAAACACTTCTATGATACTTAGCGCCTAATGCCCTACTATTCTGATCCTGTCGAAACTGTGAGTAATTTCCACCACTTGATTTCTGCTGAGAGTACTCATAGTTCCCTGCTCTAGCTTTCTTCTTGACCTTAGCTATTTCCTTAAGCTTATCTCCCTCAACCTGTTAAGCATGAGTCATGAGCCTAGAGATATTCATATCCCCTAACAACATAGCATTCTTGCACTCTATCTTCACTAAGTCGGATACCCTAGATAGAAACTTACACATTTGTGCCCTTGGATCAACAACCATATTTGGAGAATACCTAGAGTGTTTGATGAACATAAGTCCGTACTCTTGGACTGATATAGAACCTTGCCTCAAATTCATAAATTCCTGAGCCTTATCTTCTCTCAAGTCTCTTGGGAAGAACCTGTCTAGAAAAGCTCCAGTAAAAAAGTAATAGAAACTGCATTTGTACCCCTGTTTTCTTTCCACTAAGTGAACCAAATATGAGCCACATCCTTAATCTGGTAGAATTTCAAATCTACCCTATCATTATCGGTTATTTACATCACTCCAAAGATTTTCTTAACCTCATCAATGAAATTATGTGGGTCCTCACCAATCTCCGACCGTAGAAACTCAGGCGGATTCATCCTAACAGAATCTCAAACTCTAGTTGTCGCTGATCCACAATTTCTATTAGTAGGAACTAGAACATGCTAATAGTTTTGGTTAGGTGCACTATAAGCCAAGAGCTGGATATCATTTCGAAACTCTGCATTCAAAACCTCATCATCTGGGACTCGAAGAATTGCATTAGCATTGCGTGCATTAGCATTTCTTGGGGTAGCTCTACGAGGAGGCATGATCTGAAACATATAACGATGGATTAGAAAGGAGATCATACCCACGCACTATAAGAATAGCAAGAAAGTGAAGTTTTTTTCGAAAACATTTTGTAGCCTCCCTCTCATTAGATGTGGTGCACTTCACACCCATGAAAAATACTCTACTTAGTGCGGCTTCCAGACATCCTAGGACTCTTTAACCTATTTCTCTGATACCAAGTTTGTCATGCCCCGAGGCTACCCCTTGGATGTAAACATGGGACGTAGGATCATGAGTGACCCTAAGTTAACCCTGAACTGGCATATCATAAGCATACTTACAGATTACTGAATAAATATACTATGCGGAAGTTTAAATAGTGATAACAAAAGGTGGAGAATAACCACTATTGATCTAAATATATATATAAAACTACTAAGAGTTCAACGATACTAAACATTCACCCAAACCTAATGTTGAATCTAATACTATGTCTGAAAAAACCTCTAACTGACTAGAGTTGCTGGGACATGCCCCCAGCTAACTCTAGAAAAACTTAAAACCGAATAAAAAGACTAAAGTGTAAAACATGTCTATTGTCCTCGAAGTATGACGACTCACCACTGAAGCTGTTGAACTTGAGATCGGGAACTGATCTATGTGTGATCTGGATGCTGAGACCTACATCATGAAAGGATGTAGCACGGAGTATGCATCAGTACTTGGAATGTAATAAGCATGCATGATATGGAATATAGCTGAACAAATACATAACTGAACAAAGCATATTGTTCATTTATATAATATGAACTGAATGTAAATGTTGAAATATACTAAAAAGCTAAACTGAATGCAATGACTGAGTAGTAATTTTGAACATAACATACTGAGACTGAATGCTCGACAATAACTGAAAACCTGGTCAAATGCACTTAAGTCAAACTGTGAGAACTACTAATAATCGACATAAATCCACGAAATCCACGCGAGCTTTACTCGGAGTCTGATGTATACGCCCCATCTAGAGGAATCAATATACCTTGCCAAGGTATAAAGGAATGTATGTTCAATGTATACGCCCCATCGATAGGACCCAATATACCTTGGCAGGGGTATAAAATCATGAATGGCGTGATCACTAAATCTGATGCCCAACTGAGGGGACTTAAAAACCTATGTGCACGTAGTTCTAGGACTATGAGGGTGCGCTGAACACTAGTCTAACTCAGTCTAAGCCTACTACTAACTTGAATGTGTATGAACAACATAACTGAAATCCTAGATAGCTCAATGTTCTGATATGCAAATATGTGAACGCAACACTTAAATACTGACAATGAAACATACTTAACTAGAGCATGTATATCTGCTTAAAGTGACCTTGCAAGTGCAATTCATGAACTAAACAAATCTACAAAACTAGGGTTCTGAATTTCATGCAAAGAACTAAGCAACGATTCCACCTAAACATAATAGTCTCATTAGGAATACTATAAAAACTAATTCACAACGATTCTGCTAGATTTGAGAAACCCTAGGTCTAAACGTGATATAGAAAATCAAGAATCTGACAGGATTCTAGGGACCTACTGAGTGAAAAGAACCCACTAGTGAAATCTCACATACCTGGTGACGAAATCTACAGAGAAATCCTTTGATTTTGGTGCTAAAACTTGAAGAATATTGTTGCTTGTTCTTGGGAGGTTTGGTCGACTTTTTCCATTTCTTTGTGCTCCAAGTTTGGATGATTTTTGATGAATAAATGTTCTGGGTTTGTCTGACTAAGTTATTAGGCTTAAACTAAGTAAAACGATGTAGTATAGGCATAAAACGATGAAGTTGAAGTGCCCAACGCATGGAAAAAAGACCTAAATGACAGTATCTTTAATGCTACGGAAGGCCACCATGAAGGGACCTACTGGTCGTAGATCGACCTACCAACCATAGGTGGGGTCGTCGGTCAAGTCTTCCTGACAGGGCTTCACTAAAATGAGCATAACCTTTTACTCAGAGATGGGATTTTAGCAAACTTGGTGGTGTTGGAAAGAGGATTCAATTGTATATCAATTGGTAAGTCATGGGCCACCTAATTCCTTTTGTGCTACGAGTAATGACTATTTTAAGTTGTCCCAACAACAATTACCCTCTAACTGGTTGTTGACCCTCATCTACGGTCCGTAGGTCCAACAATGGACCGTACTGGTCGATCGTGGGTGGGATCAAAGACTATAAAGATTTGGGCCTTAATGACCGAACCCCACCTATAGTCTGTGGTCCTACCTACGGTTCGTGGTCCCACTAATGGTCCATGGGTTGTTTTGTCGATACTGGCACCAATTTTCTAAAAAACTAGGATATTCCTTCATTTTGAGATCCGAGGTGTTACATTATCTCCCCCTTGGGACAATAGACCTTGAATGAAGTCTAAACTAGCTGAGCATGGAGGGAAGGAGCTGCAATCCCTACCACTAAGTTCCATGGATATGCAAATATGATGAAAATGCAAGAATAATTGAGTTCCATGGATATGCAAATATGCTGAAAATGCAAGAACAACTGAAGGAAAAAGGTACTAAGACTAAATTTAAGCACGAGTAAACTGAGAGACTAAAGAGCAAACTATTATCTCAAGCTGAAACAGAATCGAAAGGAAAGATATGAGGATACTTGGCCTTCATGGCTGCTTCAACTACTCATCCACCTTAGGAACACATAAGCAACAATCTCCCCCTTGGGAGAAAACCTCTACTTTCTGTTGTTGAACTGCACCTTCCGACTGAAATAATATAGGATAACTATCCGGTTTTTCCTTATCCTCTGTTAACAATGAAGACTATGATCTATTCTGGACTATCATACCACCATCAGATGTATCCGTAAGACTAGGTCATAAGAGAGCAAGCCTATGAACATCTTTTGCTAATTCCTTCCCTTTTTCCTGAACATGTGCTACACCACCCTCTAGATTTCCTTTTCTATCCTTAAGGTAAGAGATAATTCGATCATTAGGCACTGACCTACAACCCTTCAATTCTATGATTAGCTCTTTGGAAACTAAAACCGAATAATCCTAGTTCTATAATTGACTGAGGCATAATTGGAATGCAACCAATCCATGCCTAGAATTATATCAAAATCTACTATTTCTAACTCTACAAGATTTGCTATGGTGACTGTCTAAGAGACTGTAATAGGGTAACTTCTGTATGCCAGTCTAGCTAATACTAGGTCACCACCTAGAGTAGAGAATGAGAAGGGTTCTGAAAGAGTTTTTGGGCTGACACTTAAGATTACTGCTATAAAGAGAGATACAAAAGAAAGAGTTGCCCCTAGATCTAAAACTGTAAAAACAGATAAAGAAGGACTCGAAACGTACTAGTGACCAGATTAGGAGAATCTTCCAGATCCTGGCGAGCCTAGAGAGCATAGAGCCTGCCTTGGCGCTGACCGCCACCTGTACCGGATGACACACCCTACTGAGTTGGGTGACCTGTTGGCGCTGTTGGGATTGTAGACTAAGCCTTAATATCATTACCTCCTTGTCCCTGCCTTGCAGAAGGGAAATCCTTCACCCTATGACCAGATTGACCACATCCAAATCATCGTTCCTTGCATGCAAAACACTCGCTTTAACGGTTCTTACAACACTTCGGACAAGTTGGGTAGTTCATATTTCTTGAAACAGTTTCCTAAGACTTAGAGCCTAGTGCCCTACTATTCTGATCCTGTCGAAACTGTGAGTGATTTCCACCACCCGATTTTTGCTGAGAGTACTCATATTTCTCTGTTCTAGCTTTCTTGTTGACCTTACCTATTTCCTTAAGCTTATCACCCTCCACCTGATGAGCATAAGTCCTTAGCCTAGAGATATTCATATCCCTTAAAAACATAGCATTCCTGCACTCTATGTTCACTAAGTCAGATACCCCAAACAAAAACTTACTCATTTGTGCCCTTGGATCGACAACCGTTTTTGGAGCATACCTGTAGAGTTGGGTGAAGTTAAGTCCACATTCTTGGACTGACATAGTACCTTTCCTCAAATTCATGAATTCTTGAGCCTTAGCTTCTCTCATTTCTCTTGGGAAGAACCCGTCCAAAAAAGCTCCAGCAAAACACTCGCAATTCATAGGAATTGCAACCGTACCTGTCACGACCCAGGGGTACCCCCTAGATGTAACATGACGCATAGAATCCTGATGGACCCATGTAAGCCTATTAGCATATCACAACGTAACATAATAGAAAATTATGGAAATTTAAAACATTTTTCAATAGAATCAATGTTTCATAAAAACGATGCGGAAGTCTATTACACTCGTCTCAAACCATCTAATACTTGAAAAGAGTTAGGGACACAACTCATACAAAAGTTCTAACATAAAAGAAAGACAAAAAAGGAAAGGGTTATCAGGTCCTCAATGCTATGAGGACACACCAAAACTTCTCTTCTTGATCTACTATGAACCTAGCCACGAGGATAGAAGTCAATATCACCAAACTTTACATTTGATAAGAATGTAGGCAAAAGTATGCGTTAGTACATTAATGTACTAAATATGATGGCTAGCATAAATCATCAGCATAAGCATATAAGAGGCATTAGTCAACATATGACACATACCATAATCATAAGAGACAATAACATAAGTCACAAGAATAAGAGACATCATCATAAGACATAGGCAATAAGCATAAGAGATAACAACATAATCATAGGCATAATCAAGGCATCTAGTTTAACATGACATAAGAGAAACACTTCATAAGTTACCTTAAGGCAAGCTTGTATAATGCGTGAATAAGACCCCATAATCCACCCATGCTAAGCAAGTCACTTTACGTCCTCATTCATATTTACCGTCTTTTGATCTCATTATTATCTTATTTCTCATAGACAAAGGATATTCACCTTTAGTCAAACATATCAAGGAAGGCAACTATAGCAACAACCAACTTAGGCATACATCATACGATTAGTCCTCATATCAAAACATACTTACAGTACTTCCTTGAGGTATCCTTAGTTCATCATCCATGCTCATATTCTTATTTTGATAGTTGAAAAGCATAATTCAAAAAATATTCATTTCATAGATCATCATAACATAAGAGAAACATATCACAACCACCCACAAAGCATACTTGTGCAATGCATGTATAAGACCCCATAAATCTCACCATGCTAAATAAAGCTTCATGAGTAACCATAATTCATAATTCATATTCTTGTTGTGGAAATAAGTCTTAACCGACATACACCATGTGAGCTTAACCTGGAATCTGGTGTCTAACCCACACTGAAAAGGGGTTGCTCTACTTGCCAAATGTAGAACCATAATCTTAGCTTATGTGGATCCAATAGCTAGGTAACCTACATGGGCACGTAGTTTATGGGATAAAGAGATTGCTACTAGAAACTCAAATTCAACTAAAGCAGAAGGTTTCCATTGTTACGAGATACATACTTTGGGAACCCGGACTCAACTAGCGTGGAAGGAACCCATTTCGAAAGTCGAACTCAACTAGTGTAAAGCTTTCATTGGGAAGCCAGACTCAACTAGCGTAAAAGCTTCCATCTCATATTCGATATCCACTCAGTGCTAAGCATAATTCCCATTGAGTTCATATTAAGTCTTGACTTAAGTTCATATTTATTGAAGAATGTCTTGACACTCAATCCAACATAACTTATACTATAGCTCATTAGATCATGTGTGAGAATAGCCTTTTACCGTCCATGTCTTCATATAGATTCAATAGGTGAGAAAGCCTTTAAACTTTAGAATCGCTATATTGTGAGAAAACCTTTCACATCATATTATATTCATCCATAAGTGTGTATATGAGAATAACCTTTCTACAACACAACAACTAGCTCATGAGCATATTCACTTTACTCTCAAAGTGTTCTTAAAGCATGTACATAATCTTCATAAAACATGCATTATACCATATCGTGCCCTTTCAAGGTCAAAGCTCATATCAAATCAACACATCTAGAATGACTACATTATGCATGGATATTAACACAATTCATGTAGTTAAATTACTACAAGCACAATCTCATACTTCACCTTCTTGAGGTTAAAACTTACTTTCAACTTCAAACTTAGTGTTCAAGCACTAGACATGGATATCGTCCTAACTCATGTAATTCTATCATTTCATGCATTCAAACATTCATGAGGTAGATTAGGTGGGTAAGATCCTTCGATAATAATTCTATCTAATAGCATACCATCATCATACAAGCTTCACTATCAAAGCCTTAATAATAATAATTCAAGATATTAGTGTTTACCTTCAAGGCCCTAGAAATAATCATTCATACTACAAGTTTTACTCTCAAGCAATACCTCACATGGTAATCATATATGCCTAATTCTCAACACAATCTAGCCACATGCTTCTTTCTTAAACAATTCTAATCATATATCATCATATAAACTCAATCTCAACACTACTAGTCATAATTCATCACGTAGACTTTAGTCTAATTCAATTCATGTCTAGGTGCTCAACTCTCAAGCAATCCATATCTAATTACTTCAATTTCAATTAATCTATCATTTATTTAATCAAGCATAGAAGGTTACATCTAAATCCTCAATTTCCCCTTTCATGGCATAAAACCCACCTACTTCAATTTTATCTCTCTAGACATGGGTTAGGCATGTAAGCATGTAATTTCATCTTAAAAACATAATATACTACTAATTCAATCATAAACAACCATTATCCACTCAACTGGATCAACATACAACAATACCCACAATATCTTTTGATGCCTAAACTACATCGTTTTAGTCCGTCAAAGCCTAATAACCTAGTTAGAGATATCCAGAACCCTCATTCTCCAAAAATCATCCAAATAAGAATGAAAAGAAGAGAAAGAGGTGCAAGTTTCTCTCAAGAACAAGCAACAGTGTTCTTCAAGTTTTAGCCCCGAAATCCAAAGGATTTCTCAGTAGAATTTTTTAATAGGTATGTGTGATTTCACTAGTGGTTTCCTTTCACCCACTAGGTCCCTAAAATTCAGTTAGTTCTTTGATTCTACATAGCTTATTCATACCTAGGCTTTGTAAAATCTTGGGAATTTGTTGTGATTTCAGCTGTTAAATAATCCATAGTCTAAATATCATGTTTTCTTGGAAACGTTGCATAATTCTCTTAGTTCATGAATTATACTTTCTAGGTCAATTAAGCAGAAAATCATGATTTAGATTTCGAATGTCACATTCTCAGTATAGAAATGTTAGGTTCTCAATTACTATGTCAGTATTTTGAGCTATTCAGTATTTTGTGCATTTTAGTTTCATATGTATTTAGTTGGGAGTAGACTTAACATCGAGTTGGACTAGG
The DNA here is from genome assembly GCA_029582405.1 of Solanum gandarillasii. Taxonomy (NCBI): domain Eukaryota; kingdom Viridiplantae; phylum Streptophyta; class Magnoliopsida; order Solanales; family Solanaceae; genus Solanum; species Solanum gandarillasii. The sequence continues at coordinate 26,875 of JAJONY010011771.1, read as the reverse complement.
ATTTAGCATACCCTCATAGTCCCAGAACTACGTGCCCGTACAAAATTATAAGTCCTCTCTATTAGGCATCAATTTTAGTGATCACGCCACAGTCATGCCTTTATACCCCTGGCAAGATATATTAGGTCCTCTTGATAGAGCGTATACATCGGAATCCACGTTTAGCTCACGTGTTTTATGTCGGTTAATAGTATCCCCCACAGTCAGACTCTTAGTGCATTTGACCAGGTTTTCAGCATTCATACAAGTATACAGTTCAACATGTTATCTTCATGATTATTAATTGGTCAATCCATTCAGTTTAGCTTTTTAGTTATGTTTAAGTATTTATACTCTTACTCAGATTAAGTCATTGCTCAGTTATGCTTTGTTCAGCTCATATATATTTGTTCTTAGTATCTATTTCATGCATGATCAATACATTCCAAGTACTGGTGCATACTCTGTGCTACATCCTTTCATGATGTAGGTTCAGCTACTCAGCATCCAGATCACAGTTAGATCGATTCTTGGTCTACATTCAACAACTTCAATGGTCATTCCTCATATTCCGTGGACAATAAACATGTTTTCATTATAGTCATTATTTTTAGTTTCAGTTTTGTTAGAGTTAGCTGGGGGCATGTCCCAGCAACTCAACTCAGTTAGAGGCTTTTCAGACATAGTAGTAGATTCAGGTTGAGTTGTTAAGTGGTTGTTTCAGTTATCACTAAACTCTTAGTTTATTTCACTTATATTCAAACTATTTGGGTTTTTCCCCATTTTCAGATATCCACTATTTTATCTTCCATATATTATATGTTTTACTTAGTAACTTTTATAGTATGCTTGATATATGCCAGACTCAGGGTTAGTTTGGGGTCACTCGTGATCCTAGATCATGTGCATGTTACGTCTAAGGGGTAGCCTCATGCGTGAAATGGTTCTTCAATAACATATAGACAGTCATAACAAGCACATAAATTAACACCAAATTAACCACCTGTTTGATGATTAAAAAATGTCAAGGAGAGCAAGAATCATAGAAACTAAATTAGCTTGCTTTAGTTTATGTCATTCTTACTTCCCTTGACTTTTTTAATCAAAAAAAAATGTATCAGTTTTGGTGTAAATTTAGTATGTTATATATGATTGTCCATATGTTATAGGAAAACCATAATCCAATAGAGCTCAACTACTTCTTCTCTTCCATAGAGTTTCGGAGAAGAATATAGTTGATTAGCATGGCTTTACATTTCAGCAATACAACCTAAGTGCTTCACTTCAAGAGTAGCACTACATCGAATTGATAAGCAACTGTAGTTTCTCAAACAAACTGTAAATATACATTGGAAAGCTCAAGGGGACTCATAGATGAGCAGAAAATTCGGAGCTAAAACCTCATTGATGAAGAAACTTGTTGCTATAATGGCAAAAAGTATTCTAAATTTATTTGTTTTACTTTTAATTGTAGTTCCTTTCAAAAGAATATTTGTTTCTTTTTTCTGTCTATTCTTTAATTTTAATTTTCTGCATTATATGTTTAATACCACAATATTCAAAAGTTTTCTTTACTTTTACAATTACATCCCCTTTTTTTAGCTTCATACATTTGTAGAAGGCTTTTCTCAACAAAACCTTGTCTGCATTACTACATGAAAATGAAATTTAATTTGACGTACTGGCATTAGATTATAAAATAACTTTCATAACATGTATTAATTTACAGTTAAATAAAAAATGAATTGATCATGTCATAATTAAATTATGAGTCAAAATAATTTTACATATCAAAATCTTACAAGGTAAGAGAAGTTAATATAGAAATAACAAATTACAAGAAGTTAATATGGATAACTAATTAACAGAAGTTAATATGGATAACCATTTATGTGCAAACAAATGAGGCCAAAATTATGTTTTTGGTTGGTTTTATTTAACTTTGACTTGTGAACAAATATAATGAAATAAATATTTATGGAATGTTATTTACAAGATATACATAGACTACAGGGTATGAAATTGAGACATTAATATATTAACGTATATAGATATGAGAAAACCAATTTAAGTTATTTAAATGTTGACCAGGAAAAAAATTGAATTAATAATATTATAATTTCCTATTTTGTGATAATAATTTTGTTACTAATATTATGTTTTTGGTAGGTTTTGTTTAATTTTGGCATATGATCAAATCTATATACTAAGACCTCATTTGTTTTCATTAAGATTAACATCTACATAAAAATGATTAAACTGTTATTTCAAGATCTTAATATTTTACAAGTAATATTGTTGTTTTATAAGCATCTAAATATGTATTAGTTATTTATAGGGAAAAACACTTGTATAGCCCTCAGCTTTGCGATTTTGAGCCGATATACCATCATTAAAAAAATGATGCATATATATCCTCATCAGTTAAAAAAGGTGCATATACCATTGTTGTTTAATAAGTAGTACATATATACCATCTTCGTAAAAAGATTGAATGAAAAATTAATTTTTCAATTTTAAAATTTATGTCACGTGACTTTTAAAATTACCACACCCTTTTTTTACCCTTCTAGAGCCGACCTAGACCCAATCCAACTAAAATGAAAATTCTTCTTTCATCTAGACACAATCCAAGCCCACTTTATGATTGAGTAAAAAAGAAATTGTTTTTTTTTTCATTTGAGTAGGGTCTAGAGGGGTAAAAAATGGGTGGGGTACTTATTTTAAAGTCATGTACCATTTTTAGTATTAGAAATGTGAGTTTTATATTCAAACTATCACTTATTAGTTTGAGAAACATACATCTCTTTTTTTATTTTGTAACACCTCTGATTTCGAAAAGAACTAAAGTGAAGTTCGTACAAGTTGCCATCAATTTTTAGTTTTGGGCAACTTCATATGGCCATATGTTTTAGCACATAAATATTTAGGTGTCCCATGAACTATTAAATCAAAGGTCTTGAATTCTTCTTTCCAACTTAGCCAAGTTCTCTAATTTTGAGCTCGGAGTAAAAAGTTATGCTCGTTTGAGTGAAGCCTCTCTATATAAGGCATTTCATCCGTTTTTAAAAAAAGTATATTGGTCTTTTCCTTTTCCCACTAAGCCTAACATTTTTTCACCCTGAATAAGGGTCTAATTTGATTTGGACCATTTTTTCACGATTCCTAAAGAGTTAGAAATAAGAGAAAGTTCAAGAGGAGAAAGAGCTAGGTTTTGAGCGTTTATGATGATTTGGTCGATTTTCTTTAACAACATTGTTCTTTCCATGTATATAAGGCTCCTTATTGTTTTGGACTTATTCGTCCTCATACCATACATTTAATTTATCCATGAAATCATTGTATTTAAAGATTTCTTGAGTAGTTCTTGATTTTTGTTCAATTCTTGAACAATTGGAGGTAATGAATTCTTTCATATTGTTAATCTTTGGTAAGAGTCATTTTTCAGGGAGATTTGTATGAGGAGTTCTATGAATTTGTATTGGTTTTGATCATCAAGAAGAGTTTATGAGAGATCACTCAATTCTAAATTAGTTAGGACCCTAAATTGAGAAGAAAAAGTCGTTGATTTTCTGGGTAGGGGGCTGGGGTGGCGCGCCACCCATAGCGCCAAGACATTTGCTCTGTATTTTAGGCCCTGGCATGATGCACCAAAAGTACACCAAGGCATGGATTCAGTAGTTCAGGTTTTGAGGCGACGCGCCAGCAGTGCGCAAAGGTTTTCTGTGCTGATTCTTTTCTTTGTTTCATTCAGTGAATGTTCCTTTAAGTTGTCCTCACTTTTCCCTTCCCTATACTAGCTCCTATAAGGTCTATTAACCTTTGAAAGTCCCTATATATCCTAAACATATGTCTAAATATGCATTCAAACTAAATTAAGCTTATATGAAATTTTAAAGGCTCTATTTTCAGAAAAATATAAGAGTTTTCAGTTGCTAAGCATATTGATCTTGGGCTTGAAAGATAAGTCCATAAGAATACGTTCAAATGTAAGTATGAGTTATGTTTTTGATAAAGTACTTCATTAAAGTAATAGTCTATTTGTTGAGTGCCCACATCACTTTGTGCTTAGCTCTACAAGCAAATGGCAAGACTTCACATACACAAGTTGGTAAGGGGACAAACCTATGGGAGTTTTGAATGCAGTGCGATAAGCCCATAGAGCATCCTCAAACCTTCTGCACCAATCCGTTTTGTTGGCATTTATAGTCTTCACAAGGATTTGCTTTATCTCTCGATTTGATACTTCAACCTGCCCACTCTAATGTGGATGATAAGGGGTTGCTACGCTGTGACGAACACCATATTTTTCAAGCAGCGCCTTGAACAAGTTATTACAAAAGTGAGAACCTCCATCGGTAATGATTGCCCTTTGTTTACCAAGTCTGGAGAAGATATTTTTTTCAGGAATGCACTCACACTGTTTCCTTCATTGTTTGAAAGTGCAATTGCCTCCACCATTTAGATACATAGTCAACCGCCACAATATACTTCATCCTATTCAAACTCACAAACGAACCCGTGAAGTCAAGACCCCAAACATCAAAAAACTCAATCACCAGTATTGGGTTCATTGGTAGTTCTTGCTTCCTTGAAATTCCTCTTTCACACTGACAACGATCACAAGACTTGGCAAAATCATGAGCATCTTGGTGGATGGTAAGGCAGTTCGCATACCACTATGTTGCCCACCAATAGGCGATGAATGACACGCCTCTAGTATACTTATCATCTCAACCTGGGGCACACAATAATGAATAATCCCATCAGCACAAACATGAAACAAGTAGGGCTATTCCCAAAAGAATTTCTTTACATCAGACATGAACTTTCCCCTTTGGTGGGATGATAAATCCGACGGCACCAAATCACTTGCCAAATAGTTATCAAAGTATGTGAACCAAGGGATAAGGTCATAAAAAGCAACCAATATCTACTCATCAAGGAATGCATCATTAATCTAAACTCCATTATCAAGATTGATCAAAGCATCCTCCTCTAATCTAGATAAGTGATTGGCAACATGATTTTATGTTCCTTTCCTATCTTTCACCTCAAAGTCGAACACTTGCAACAATAGTACCCATCAAATCAATCTCGGTTTTGCATCCTTCTAAGACATGAGATACCTCAATGCATAATGATCATTATGTATAATAACATTAGTGCCAAGTAAATAGGATCTAAATTTTTCAAATGCGTAAACTACAGCAACTCGTTCCTGTTCAGTCACAGTATAGTTCTTTTGAGCCATATTCAAAGCTTTGCTTGCATATTAAATAGGATGAAGAATTTTCTCGCCTATTTCCTAATACTACACCAACAGCTACCCACTTGCATCACACATCACTTCAAATGGTTATCCCCAATCCGGTGAAATAATGACAGGTGTAGAAATCAATTTCTTTTTCAACTCCCAAAATGCTCTCAGACAAGCATAATCATACTCAAACTTAAAGTCCTTCTCAAGTAGCTTGCATAATGGGTGTACAGTTTTAGAGAAATCCTTTATGAACCTTCGGTAGAAACCTGCATGCCAAAGAAAACTTTAACACCTTTTACAGAGATGAGTGGTGGGAGTTTTTCTATCCCCTCAATGTTGGCTCTATCAACTTTAATACCTTTATGCGAAATCCGATGACCCAGAACTATACCCTCTTTTACCGTAAAATGGCATTTTTTCAGTTGAGCATAAGATTACCCTCTTCATACTATTTTAGCACTCAGCCAAGTGAGTCAAACAGCCATCAAATGAATCACCAACTACAGAGAAATCATCCATAAATACCTCTATCATGTCCTCCACCATATCAAAAAAACATCAACATCATGCAACGCTGAAAGGTCGTCGGAGCATTACATAACCCAAAAGTCATTCTCTTGAACACAAAGGTCCCATAAGGACAAGTGAAACTGGTCTGCTCATGGTACTTCAAAGCTATGGAGATCTGATTGAAGCCCGAATACCCATCTAAAAAACAGTACCAGCCCTTTCAAGTGTGACGATCTAACATTCGATCCATGAACGACATTGGGAGATGGTCTTTATCAGTCCATACATTCAACTTGAGCTAGTCCATACACACTCCCCAACCCGTTACCGGCCTCATTGAAACAAACTCATTCTTAGCATTGGGAACTAGATTAATTATTCATTTCTTTGGCACACATTGACCTGGGCAGCCCTACTACTGTCAGCAATAGGGTATATAACTCCAACATATAACAAATTAATGATATCCTTTTTTTCACAACCTCTTGCAAAGGAGGATTCACCTCATTTGATTCTCAATACTTGGCTTGTTGTCCAACATGAGTTGAATTTTGTGAAAAGAAATGGCCACTGAATCCGAATAATGTCCACAATAGTCCATCTAATAGCCTTTTTAAACTACTTCAATACCAATATCAAAGCCTCTATTTACCCTTTATTCAAGTGTGCAACAATAATAACACACAAAGTGCTGGTCTGGCCCAGAAACACATACCGCAATTGAGATGGAAAAACCTTAAATTCCAACCTCGGAGGCTTATCAACAAATGGTTTTAGTTTGTGGGGTGTCTCAATTCTTCATGTCTAATTCCAACCACTTTGGTTTGAATCCAAACTAAAACCCATCAAGTACAACAACTAGATCATCACAGTCATCAATACCACAAATGTCAAAATTCATGATCACAACAGTTATTGCCTCAACACGTAACCCTTCTTCAATAGATACTTTTGATTATTGCTCCACAGTATGATTGACCACTAACATTGACTTAAGATCAATTTTATGCTTGATAGACCGATAGATGTTGAAAGTTACCTCCTCATTGTTTAATCAAAACTTCATCTACTCTCTCTCCATACAGACCAATGCACGCCCAGAAGCAAGAAATGGTCTCCCTAGGATGATAGGGACCTCAAAATCAACCTCACAATCCAGTATAAAAAAGTCCATCAGAAAGATAAATTACTCAACTTTCACAAGTACATCTTGCAACACTCCAATAGGTCTCTTCATAGTTCTATCAACAATAAGTAAACGCATTGTAGTCGGCTTTGGAGCTCCTAAACCCAACTTTTTGTAGATCGACAATGGCATCAAGTAAATGCTAGGTCCCAAATAACACAAAGCCTTCGCAAAGTGAAGTATACCAATAGTTCAAGGAATAGTGAAAGCTCCATGATCCTCTTTCTTCTCCACAAGCGACCTAGTAACAATGGCACTACAATGTTGTAACGTTTCTTCATTCTTAAAACTGACAACCCTCTTTTTGGTAACAAAGTCTTTCATGAACTTTGCATATCAAGACATTTGTTCCAAAGCTTCTAGCTACTGGAAATTTGTGGACAGTTGCTTCAACATTGCTATGAACCAGTGATATTTTCCCGCTTGAGTCTTTTTCACCAACCTTTGTGGGAATGGAGCTGGAGGTCTAGGCATAGGAATAAACTTTTGTGTCACCTCAGCTTTCTTTTCTGCATCAACTTTTGGCTCCTCGATAAGCTCGACTTCATTCTCACCCTTTTCTGTCACACTTTCCACGTCAGTCATCATTGGGGGATCTATTGTTTTCTTTCCACCTCGAGTAGTGACAGCTATGCAATGACCATAATTTTTCAGATTTTGAATTGTATTGCTATGAAGGGTTCCTGGTTGACGTAGGTTCAGCGTCGTGGACAACTGACTAAACTTCTGCGCAACGTTCTTAATCGATAGTGAATGGGCGTCAACTTTCTATCCAATTACAGATAAATCATCACACATCTCCTTCACTCTGTCATCAGTTGCTACAAACCTCTTCATCATCTACTGCATTATATCCTTCATGCGAGTCATACTTGTCCCAGCCTCGCTAATACCAGGACTCTTCTCATTATTATTGGCATAGCCATTCCGGTTGTAGTTGTTATCACAATTGAAGTTCCCATCACGAACATAGTTCCCTTCACGATTGTAGTTACCATAGTTTCGACCTTGGTTTCCTTGACCTTGGCGCCAATTATATGAATTGGAACCTTGGGCGTTTGTTCGGAAACCCCTCTTCTCATCATTCACCAATTCACATTTTCCTCATAGTAATACTCTTCAACCGGCGGTGGTGGGACTCTAGGTTGATAATTTACTATATTTACTTTTTCTGCACTTCCACTCACATGCTTTAATACCAAGCTAGTTTATGTCCTTATTTGGGTCAGCTTCTCACAAATATTAAAATTTGACTGACTTGGTGTAGTTTGGATAGAAAACGTGCTTCTACCAATATTTTCCTTTCTAGTGCTCTGTGCTTTATTATTCTTGGAGATCCTTTCAAGTTTCTCCGCAATCTTCTCAAAGGTGCATTCCCCATAAGATCCTCCAGCAATAGTATAAAGCACAAACTTTCCATTGTCGTTATGTCCTCTGTAAAAGTACTATTTCAGTGATTTATCAACTATGTTGTGGTTCTACACACTACTCATGAATCTAGTGAATCTATCCCAGAAACTACTTAGCGACTCTCCCGGTAGCGCCATTAAGTTATTTAGTTTATCCTTAATATTCACCTTCTTGGACACCGGAAAACATCTCACCACGAACACTTTGTGTAGCTGGTCCCATGTATCGATTGAATTATATGGTAGCTCAGAAAGACACACTGCAACATCACTTGTCAATGAGAGTGGGAATAATCTCAAACCAATATCGTCCATGTCCAAGTCTAGTTGTCCCACACTACTCATAATGACACTTGTCAATTTAGTCATGTGAGCATATGGATCTTCCGATGGTAACGCAACAAACAACCCTCTTACTTAAGCATTTTCATAAGGTTGTTGGTCACAACAAAAGAATGTCCCTGAAGTTGTGGAGGGAGAACAATAGCCCTTGTTGATTCTACCGAGTCATAGTCAACCCTGAAGTTTTCATAAACTCTCGGTGCTAGTTGGTTTTGCACCCTTTCTGCATTCTCGATTAAATGACCACCTTGAAACTGAGCAGACACATTCACAACTCTAGGAGGTCTTAAATTAGCTCTGTCCCCTTGACCCTCTCTGATGGAATCATTGTGTACCTCAAGATTTATGCCTCTTCCAACTATCCTTCTCAAAGTTCTACTCAATTTCGAATCGTAGGGAGTCAGAGAATTGCCTTGACTCCGTGTACTTGGCATACACTAGAGGTCAGACCTGTAGAAAATAAAAACAAAAGAAAAACGTAAAATCAGGAAATACTTGACTAAAGTTCAATAATGAAGTTAGTCTAATCTAAGGTATTCCCTGGCAGAGGCATCGAAATTTGATACGCCCAAATTACACCTGTTAAAAGAAGTATAAGCGGCTATTGTCAATTAATGAACCTAACTTTGAGGTTAGGGTCGATCCCACCAGGAATATGGTTCAGACTTAGACTACTTACGATTATCTATGCTTAGTCAAATGAGTTCCAAGAAAGTAACAAAGAGGTGGGGGGGGGGGTAAATAAAATAACAATTTTGTTTATTTGTATCATTCAGTAACAAGTAAACATGATTTTCAGATTGAGATATATGTGTTCCCCACAAGCTCTTAACACGGTATTCTTTATAATAACAACTATTTCCCAGTGTTTGACATTCAAGGTTAATAAGTTAGGTATCCCTAAGTGATTAGTCCTCCAAGTAGCGAATTTCACCATGCAACTTGGTCTGTCTACGGGTGCGTGCTTTACTAAATCCCTCACATCAATTGATTAATATGCTAACCCACACATCAATTGATTAAGGTTCGGCTATTAGATAGCAACTAACTTAACTAAATCTTCATTTTTTAATCCTTTTCTCATTCATTACCTCTGTGGTCAGGCAAGTAGGAACGTGGCGGGTTCTAACGTTGGTCGTCATTATAAAGCATTCTAAACGAAAGCATTAATGATACATGCAAAAACACTATTCTAAAATTACTTATTTATTAGTCATACTTTGTAAATTGCTCATGGTTCCCACAAATCTAGTTGTGGATTTAACTACTCATACTTGGGATTTCACAATTCATAATGTTGTTAATAAGAAGAATCATGAACTTACAATCAAAGTAGATGAATACCAATATCTTGAATTAAAAATCAAAAGCAAATTGCATAAACGAGCTTCAAGAATCAAATTGCCAAAGTGTTTGCAAAATAATTCTAAAAGTTTAAAACAATATTCTCCAAAAAGGCTAACACCTAAAAACATCAATTACAACCTATATTTATAGTACTTAAATCCTAAAACAAGTAGGAAATGTAATAAGTAAACTTTTGGTTTTGGCAGTTTTGACTGACGGTGACCAACGACAAATCGTGGATCAGCCAAAGGTCCGTGGGTCACCTCTGTGGTTCAGCAGTTGGCAAAAATTCTTGGTTCTCATCAATGGTTGCCACCTATGGTTCATAGGTCCATTCACGCCCTGTCCTTCACGTCAGTAGTTCATGTACTAGAAAACAACTTTCTAAGTCGATTGACGACTCCCATCGACGGTCTATCACTCCATCTATGGGACATAGGTCACCTCCATGGTTCCACACTGAGGTCAGAGTTCCTTGAACCATTGATCCACGACTTCCACCTACGGCTCGTCAACTGAGTGACGGCTCATGGGTGAGCTCGTAGGGTGCCAAACTCTTGTTGTTTCATCTATTTTTAACAACCACTGCTTCAAACCGTTCCCCCGGAAAATGAGATCAGGCACCATCATATCTAATAACAAAATGCCAAAGACTCACACAAACTCCAAGTGAAATGCATCAAAAATATCGTAAACTCATGGTATATCAGTTATGCACCGTTAAAAAGAAATAAAAGCAAAGAGAAAACAATATGTGCATAAAAATAATTCAAGAATCACTTTTTGACTTTATTACTTTGATAATTCATCATGGTTTCCACAACCTTAGTTATGATACCTAGCTACACATTATCTTAAAAATACAATCAAAATTTATTAAAATAAATGCACTTATGTTAATCATGAAAAGTTAAGAACAATAGCTAAATATCTTTAAATAATTATGAATAAAAATAAATAATAAACGATAGAAACGAATAAACCAAAGTTCTACGGCCTTTACGACACCTCTTACAATTTTCCCAAGCTATAAAGTTCTAAGCTCTATGTGTATGTTGTAGATTGTGTATTCTGTATTGTGTTTTGGTTCATCTATTTTTATGGACTATTTATAGATATTACAAACCCTAAATAATTTAATTGAGTCCAAAATAAATTAGGAAACATAAAACAAAAAGAAATATGTTTCCGATTATTTGTGATCTGCTCCACTGCCTCAACTTTGTCCTGCTACCTCAATGACTACCACGTGGCAGCAATAGGAGTTTTCAAATTTGTAATTTTCCTTCCACTTTTCCCCATATGTGTAAATATATTATTATATTGAATTTAGTCCATTAAGCTGTCAGCTTGATTTCCTTATAAAATAGCATGATTTTAATTCATTTGTGTTCCAAATTTCATCATCTTCACACCACTTTAATTCTACAAATAAAATATACAATATAAGATTAATCCATAAAATTTATACTCAAAAATGATAATGAAAATATTAGATATGAGACAAATAATAGTTATATATATATATATATATATATTAGTTTCACAGCACGTGTGTATCATATATATACTATATGATGTTGTAAAATAGAATTAATATTACTAAATTAAAGCTTTTTAGTAAATAATTATAATTGAACGAATATAGGACAAGCGTTTTTAAATTATCAATACATATTGTCACAGAGTTACTTGTATATTGACATCAAAATGACAAGATATTATTAAAATATTTTAAAATACATTCAAACTTTAAATATGGAGAAAGTGACATTTCTTTAATAATATTATTTCTTACTTCACTCAATTTTGTAAACAATTCTACCCAACAAAATAGAAAAAAATATTCATTCAAAAAATTTCACGAATAGTCTTTCCTCTTTGAGGTTATGAACATAAATGATGTACGCCATTTAAGTACAAATTGTCTTAAATATTCATATTTAAAATTTAGTATGTGCATGACACTAATAAGGATTACCATAAATATTTCAATATCTTGTTGATCAGTCCATAATTTGGACTCATTTAGGGCTTGATTATAATAGAATTAGCGTCCTCAATGCATATTTTGTCTCAATAACTGATGTAAATGCTTAAGTTTAAGGTATTTGGAGTTTGAGGCAAAGCATGGACACTACTTGGCAAAAAAGAACAAGGCAGCTGAAAAGACGAAGAAAAGAAGGCCTAAGGATCGCCTAAAGCATTAGGGGAGTCGCCGAATGGCCTTAAGGAAAAGATTAAGTCGGAGATGAAAAGGAGCAGTCGACGTGTCACCGAACAATTCTGCAAAGCAATACTATTTCGCCCAATGATCCAGAACGCGAATATGTTGAAGGCAAAAGCTGAAGGCGATGAAGCAAAACAAAGGGCGGATCGCTGAGTGCATCAGCGATCCCGACTAACTATGCCAAGTGATCCTTCGTAGCACATTTTTTGGCAACTATAAATAATAGTTTGAATTTTTATCTTAGTATGCAATTTCAGAGACAACATTTTATTTTCTAAGTTTTCAAGTGGAGAACATTTTGCTTAGTTTTTGAAGATTTGAAGACTTCCAATTCCAAGAAATTTGAAGTGGGTTCTGAAGATTCTTCATCTTACACTCAATTGAAGTGAATATAAATCATACCTAGTTGATGTTACTTCAATTTGGTATCATTTTCTTCCTTTCTTTCATGTCTAGCTAAAACCCCAATTCTTGGGGTGTGATTTTGTGAATATGGGTTAAATTTCCTGTTAGTATTGCTTATTGTTAGTCTATTTGCTGTTTAAATGTGATTTCATTTAGTAGTTTTTTTTTTAACTTAATGGGATTGTAGGTGCAAATACAAATTCATCCTAGTGTTTTTGGCTTGCTCGAGAGAGAGGTTTTAAAACTAAGACTACTAATTTGATAGCCGGTGGTTATTGGGTCATCGTGGGTTCAGCTCGAGAAAGTGAATTCTAGGCCTTTTGCCACACATTCAGCTCAAGAGAGTGAATAGGCTAAGGTGAAGGCTGTGCTTTAAAATGGCAACTCGTTGTTCGAGAGAAATTGAGTTGTTCGGGGTAAGTTGCTCAAGACAGAATTTACCCCCACTAAAGTCCAGCCTAGTTACAAATGTTTATTAATTGACTATCAATAGCATTTTCCCGATTGTGTAGTTTATCCCATATTCCTATCACATCCCAAGAATCCCGTCTCCGTAATTCACATCTTCTTATTTTCGCTATTTTTGTTCATTAATTGAATACAAACCCCCTATTAATAATTGGCATTCGTGTCAACCCCTTAATTTATTATGTTTTTACTCGATAATGATTTTAGGTATAGTTAACTCTAGCATATTCGTGCTTAACTCTTAATTCTCAGAAACCGCTCCCTTGGGACTTGACCCCTACCTATTCGGTTGGGTTATATTACTATTGTACGATCATAGACACTTGAATTGAAAGTTGTGTCTTGATTTCACAAACATCAAAATGGCGCCGCCGCCGGGGAGTGGTGTTAGTTGAGAATATTTAGTTAAGTAGTATTTTGTTCTTGTCAATTATAGTGATACTTACTTACTATTTAGTTTTGTTTTTGCTTGTTTATTTTGAGTAGGACAATGGAGGATGTTTGATAGCAATGGAAACCAAACAAATTCATCTCATCTGAGAATGACGTCTCTTAGGGATGGCATCCTAAGTTTCAGACAATTGGATAGCGAGTCGATCCATGAGTTGTGGCTGAAATTTAAGTCAATTTTCCTCCGGCACCTAACTCAGGGAATCCCAAAAAACGTGCTATTAGACTGCTTATACAAAAGTCTTGGCCCGAAAAATAGAAGAATGGCTGACCAAATATTTTCGGGGGGTCTCTCACGAGTGCCCTACGCAATAGCAGCCTAGCTAAATGAGTAGTTGAAATCTATAACTTTCGGCGAGAAGCCTGAGGTCGCTGAAAGCACTCGGCGACTTACCGAAGGCAGTTTTGATCGCCCTTTGTCTTCACTCCTGAACCTTTTATGCACTGTAAGTTTCGGCGAACTATCCCTTGCTCGCTGAATGGGATCAGAGATTCGCCGAAAGGTTTTTCTATTCGTCAACTTGCCAAAATATTTGAGCCAACTCTTTCAGCGAGCACGATTCAGCTCACCAAGGTGATTTGGTGACTCGCCGAGTAACTCAGCGAGCCCTTCTACAATTGCTTCTCTATGAAATTGACTAAGTATATCTAACTTTTCCCACTATGATTGCAGACATGGCTAGGTCTAAAGTTGCTGGGAGAAACATGCCACGCTAAGGGAAAGCAAAGGGAATTAAACTGAATAAGAATGCAGATGCATCTAGGGTTAAAGCCACAAAACTGTCCACAACTGGTAGGAAAGGCAAAGGTAAAGGCAAGGCATCAGAGTTATCGGCAGCAAGCTCAGACATCAATGGCATTTATGTTACTTACCCCACCCATCTAAAGGTAAGGATAAGCATCAGGAGCCTCAAACTACATAGTTTGAGGATGATGAGATTGTCATAGCACAGAGGGCAGACTTACGATCTAAAAAGAGGAATAATCCATCTAGGATTAGGAATCCACAGACTACCACCCCTACTCCTCAAGTCCCAGAACAATCAATGGTACTGGCACCTCAGGTACATGGTCTTCCGCCTAACTCAATGAATATATTAAAGAATGAGGGGCTGAGGATTATCATTGAGGAAAAACGTCTGTCCATAGATGGGGTTATCGACAGGTACCCGGAGATAATAGATTGCCTTAAACACCACAAGTTCCAAATCTTCACCAAACCCCGTGGTTCTTATATTCCAAGTTGGGTTAGAGAATTCTACAGTGCATACGATGCATTGATAGCCCAGAGGAAGAAGCAAACAACAACTTTCAAAAAAGTCGACTACGTGGTTGTCAGAGGTAAGAAGGTAACTTGTGACAGTGATGCTATCAACACATTCTTCGGCATGTCCACGAGTAATAATGATCACTTCCAACACTTGATCAGAACAGAGAAGATGGAGGAGACGAAAAAGTGGTTATCCCCACTAATTTCAGATGGTACTCTAAAGTGGTTGGTAGAAAAGGCCCTAATTAAAAAGAAAGACCTGAATGTTACTGCAAGATTCTGGTTCGGTTTTATCAGCAACACAATCATGCCATCACAGAATGAGTCAATCCTTTGCCTTGTTAAGGCTGCCTGTCTGGATTGTATCATAAAGGAAACCAGGATAAATATAGGGATGATCATTGCTTCAAAGATTCTCATGCGTGCAAAGCAGCGCCAGACCTCACTTTCTTTCCTAGTATTGATCACCGAGTTGTGCAGAGGAGCTTGGGTGCCTAGAGATGCCAAGAAAGATGTGGAAGTGATTCCCACATCCTCTACCGATATCCGGAGGATCGAGGAAGAATATTTAAAGGAACAAGTAGAATAGAAGAAGAAGGAAACCCCGGTGGATTCTTCCCCGGTTTTAGACACAGACTTATCACCTGCAGAGGCATATTTGCCTACTCTGGTCCCTGGGCCTTCAGGTACTACTAGTGTTGTATCTTCTGATGCACCTAGTTCTTATGTTACTGTACTGCCTCCTAGACTTGCCGCTACTGTTGTCTCCCAGACTCCGATCACCCAAGCGTCATTATTTCGAATGGGACAACTTGCCTATTCTACGGATCATAGTGCATCCAGGTTTGAGACCTCCATTCCTGACATGATTCAGGTTGCTTTGACTGATGTTGTGACACCATTGAGTGCTGCCATTGATACCTTTGTGGCAAGGATAGCGGTGTGTGGGCATGGTCAAGGAACCACCAAGGTGGTGACGGCTTTAAAAACTTCCATTGCTGAGCTGAGGAAAGATGTGGACTACCTGAAGTCCACCGATATGTCCATGGTCTTTGGAACAACGGAGATTCCAGATGTGCCCAAGATGCCTCCAACCACCACCGGACATAAGGATAAAATGGAGCAGACAACCAATCCTGAATCAGAGGCAGAGGTTGATGAGGAGATGCTTGAGGAGACTGAGGGAGCTATAGATGAGAACTTGATTGAGATTGAAGAAGTCATGATAGATGCGGTTGTGCAAGCTTCCCTGACAAATATATTGTTTGTTGTCTCTAGTGAAGCTGGCTCTTCTGAAGTGGCTTCGGGTACTAAGACCCAAGTCCAAACCCATCCACCGGGCACTGATGCCCAGACAAATGGAGTGAGTGCTTAGACAGGATCCCCTCTTTACCCCCCTCTCTGTCTTATCTGTATTTTGACTTGTGGATATGTTTATTTGCATTTGAGGACAAATGTTTTTCAATTGTGGTGGGGTGAGGCCCACCTTTGTGTGTTTTTTGTGACTTTTGTTTTGTTTATCTATTTGGCTTTGTGCGACATTTGTGTTACACTGCTTTTTGTGGAAGGTTTGAGTTTGTGGCTCCCTGCTTTCAATTGAAAATGATTTTTGACCCTTCCAAAAAAAATTGCCACCTCTTGTATGTGTTGAATGTGGCTGTTTTCTTGCAAATTTGAGTATCGATTTTGATCAATACTGATGACTTGAATAGTGCTCATAATCGAACAAACATGAATGTGCAGCTATGATGAGGCCAATTGAAGTTGCATATACAATATGTGAACTCTTTGCATCTCGTTGTGACTAGCCAATTATCAAATCGAGTCTCTTGTGATGATCGTTGCACACTAGCGAAAGTGTGGAGTCTTGTTTGACCTTGGTGGCAATGCCTTCTCTGATGAGCTTACTGTGAACCATGCATGATAACACCCAGAATTTTCCCTTTTGGTCCAGTTTACTGAAGTGATGCGAACTCTTTAAATGATCTTAGGCAACTTTAAAGAATGTGAACCAATTTGACATATACCTCTTTTGTGGCATACCTTGTGAGTGTATGAACCTGTTTTGCACACCCCTTGAGACTTACATTTCTTTGGAAGAAACTTGATGAAAACATTACCTTTCTTAAATCCACTACCCATAATCCTCTTGATTTGTGGTTGATTGAATAGCCAACTTAGGCAAAAAGCCTAAGTTGGGGGTATGGTGAAAAGAGAAGGCAAGTCAAGAAGTGCAAGAAAAGTCTTCTTTAACCCATGGTTTTGAGAAAAATGGAACCCCTCCATATAAAAAAAAAGAAGGGAAAGAAAAGAAAGAAAAAGAAAAAAAATGAAAAAGTTGTGGAATAAAGCACAAAAGATATGGGATTTCCGAACAATCAATGGAAAGTGAATAATGCGATGACTTATGACCACTAAAGAAAATGATGAAAGAAGAGGAAACGAAGTGTTTTTCACACCACATTTCATGAGGACTATAGCCATTGAGCCTAAATGACCATACTTATACACTCATCCCCATTGCAAGCCTTGATAAGACCTTTTTGATCTTGAGTGAGCTGAAACAATTGTCTATTGGAAAATATGGGCAAACCTATGGGTGAGAGCATGAATAGTGTTCTTCTTTGTGAGAGTGAGCATTGCATTTAATTTCAGAACTTTAAATTGTTGAACCATTGTGTGTGAATATGGAATCATTCTTTGTGTGAGTGCATTTGAACACTTTGGTTGAGCTTGAACTTGCATTTGAAGCAAGTATGGTGAGCTTGAGATTCTCTGATAATGGTGTGTCACAACTTGAAACTTTGAGTGCACATTTGATCTTCCATTAGTAAATTGAGTCTTATGTGTGCATTCACGATTGAGTCTTGTGTAGCACAGTCCGAGACATCCTTTTTGAACTGCCGAACTTGAGTTTACTTGAGGACAAACAAAAGTTTAAGTTAGGGATGTTGATGAGTCCACAGTTTGGACTCATTTAGGGCTTTATTTTAATAGAATTAGTGTCATCAAATGCATATTCTGTCTCAATAACTAATGTAAATCCTTAAGTTTCAGGTATTTGGAGCTTTAGGCAAAGCATGGACACTACTTGGTAAGAAGGAACAAGGTGGCTGAAAAGACGAAGAAAAGAAAGCCTGAGGATCGCCTAAAGCATTAGGCGAGTCGCCGAATGGCCTTATCCTCGCCTAATGTTCTAGTGTGGTGAACCCTGAAGGAAAAGATCAAGTCGGCGATGAAAATGAGTAATCGGCGCATCGCTGAACAGTTCTACAAAGCAGTACTATATTGCCCAATGATCCAGAACGTGAAGATGCTAAAGGAAAAAGCTGAAAAGTGATGAACAGACCAAATGGTGGATAACCGAGTGCATCGGTAATCCGACTAACTGCACTAAGTGATCCTTCGCAACACATTTTTTGACAACTATAAATACTAGTTTGAATTTTAATCTTAGTATGCAATTTTAGAGACAACATTTTATTCCCTAAGTTTTCAAGTAGAGAACATTTTGCTTAGCTTTTGAAGATTTGTAGACTTCCAATTCCAAGAAATTAGAAGTGGGTGTTGAAGATTCTTCATCTTAGACTCGATTGAAATGAATATAAATCATACCCAGGTGATGTTACTTCGATTTGTTATCATTTTCTTCATTTTTTCTATGTCTAGCTAAAATACCAATTCTCGGGGTGTGATTTTATGAATATGGGTTAAATTTACTGTTGGGTATTGCTTATTGTTAGTCTATTTTATGTTTAAATGTGATTTTATTTAGTAGTTGTGTTTGAACTTAATGGGATAGTAGTTGCAAATACAATTTCATCTTAGTGTTTTTGGCTTGATCGAGAGAGAGATTTTAAAACTAAGACTACTAAATCGATAGCCGGTGGTTATTGGGTCGTCATGGGTTCAGCTCGAGAGATTGAATCCTAGGCCTTTTCCCACACATTCTGCTAGAGAGAGTTAATGGGCTAAGGCGGAGTCTGTGCTTAAAAGCGGCAACTTGGTGTTCGAGAGAAACCGAGTTGATTCGGGGTAAGTTGCTCGAGAGAGAATTTACACCCACTAAAGTCTAGCCTAGTTACAAATGTTCAGCAATTGACTATCATTAGCATTTACCTGATTGTGTAGTTTATCCCATATTCGTATCATATCCCAAGAATCTCGTCTCCCTAATTCGTATGTTCTTATTTTCGCTATTTTTGTTCATTAATTAAATACAAAGCCCCCATTAATAATTGACATTCATGTCAACCCCTTAATTTATTATGTTTTTACTCGAAAATGTTTTTAGCTATGGTTAACTATAGCATATTCGCGCTTAACTCTTAATTCTCAGAAACCGCTCCCTTGGGACTCGACGCCAACCCATTCGGTTGGGTTATATTACTATTGTACGATCGTAGACATTTGAATTGGAAGTTGTGTCTTGATTACGCAAACTTCAAAATCTTTATATGAATATATCTTTTACAAAATAATATTACTCAATTAATATTTGAGTAATGATATCATAGAGAGGTAATTTTACCAAAAAAGTGTACTTGGTTGTTATCATTAATGATGGTTATATATACTTTATTAGAATAATTTGATTTTAATATATGAATAACATCACCTATGGTGAAAAATATTTCATTTCATTAAGTTTCTACCTTATCTTTGTGAAATTGTAGTCTTCTCCGTTTTCCTGGTGCATACATATCATATAGTTGTTGTCTAATGCAAGTATATAGTATCTTATAAAAGTTGTATCATGATATAAAATAACAAATTTTTCAATAATTAAAATTAATATATGAATAAAATTTAAAGTATTATTTATAGAATCATTAATTTGATTTAAGATCATTTTATGATCAATCACTATTTTCTTATCTATTTTTATATATCTATTAAGGAGTTTATCTTGTGACATAAAGAAAAATTATATGGAACAATACATACCCAATGAAGAAGGAAGACAAAAATATATGTTCATGCTATATTCTCTATAGTGTTCGATTTGATTTAAATCTCTTGCCACTAACACTCTACTTTCTCCGTTCATTTTGACATACAAATCAATTAAAAGTAATTATTATCCTGCTATGTTGTCACATTATAAGTAAAAGTTAAAATCTATATTTGAAATAGTGAATTTAATATCAAAACTAATAATTCAATGGACTATGGTGATACCCATTGTTTTAACAAAATTAGGAAAAAACTCCTTCGTTTGAGGGAAAAGAATAAAAAATAGATAAAAAACAAAGAAGAAATATGTTACCCAAATCATATGCCTTTTTCATAACTCTTTAATATTATTGTCTCTCCCGCAAATTTTCGTCAATTTTAACTCATGAAAATGGTAAGAAAAAATACGAGTGTGAATTGATGAATGATTTACCTAGCCAATGAAGAAGGAAGACGAAAATATATGTTCATGCTATATTCTCTCTAGTGTTCTATTTGATTTAAATCTCTTGCCACTAACACTCTACTTTCTTCATTCATTTTACATACAAATCTATTAAAATAATTATTATTCTGGCAATGTTATCATATTATAAGTAAAAGTGAAAATCTATATTTGAAATAGTGAATTGAATATCAAAACTAATAATTCAATGGACTATGTTGATACCCATTGTTTTAGCAAAATTAGGAAGAAACTCCTTCGTTTGAGGGAAAAGAACAAAAAATAGATAAAAAACAAAGAAGAAATATGTATGACATTTTCATAATTCTTTAATATTATTGTCCTCCCACAAATTTTCGTCACTGTTAACTCATGAAAATTGTAAGAAAAAATAGGAGTGTGAATTTATGAATGATTTACCTAACCATTGAAGAAGGAAGACGAAAATTTATGTTCATGCTATATTCTATCTAGTGTTCTATTTTATTTAAATCTCTTGCCACTAACACTCTAGTTTCTCTGTTCATTTTTACAACAAATCTATTAAAAATAATTATTATTCTAGCTATGTTATCATATTATAAGTAAAAGTGAAAATCTATATTTGAAATAGTGAATTTAATATCAAAACTAATAATTCAATGGATTATGTTGATACCCATTGTTTTAGCAAAATTAGGAAGAAACTCCTTCGTTTGAGGGAAAAGAATAAAAAATAAACTAAAAAAAAAGAAAGAAATATGTTACCTAAATCATATGCCTTTTTTCATATCTCTTTAATATTATTGTCTCTCCCACAAATTTTCATCATTGTTAACTCATGAAAATGGTAAGAAAAAATATGAGTCTGAATTGATCAATGATTTGCTACAATTTTTTCACTAACTCTTTCTTATCAGATATCTCGAATTTCGTTGAATTCCAAACTTGAACATTTTTTGCAAATAAAACTTTAGATTTTTTAAGAAGAAGAAGAGTAAAGAACTTAAAGAAATTGTAGTTTAAAAGTGTCAGGAAACCCTTGTATTTATAGCTATCAAATAGTAGTATGAGTAGGAGTTAATTGTGTCTTATCCAAAAACTCACAACCTTTCTAAAAAGTCACAGCTTATCGGAAAAGTCACAACCCGTTGAAAAAGGCACAACTCATTAGAAAAGGCACAACTCTTTAGAAAAGTCACAACTCTTTAAAAAATCACAATCTTTCGAAAAAGTCAAAACTCATTGAAAAAGTCACAACCCGTCAAAAAAACCACAACCCTTTGGAAAAGTCACAATCCTTTAATTTGAAAATGTATCTACTTTCAATATAATAAAATTAATTAAATTAATAAATAACAAAAATTGAGTATTTTTACTTGGGGGTATTATAGTAATTCAACATTCAAGTTTGGGAGTTCATGCTTTTAAGGTAGTACAAATACAAATATATATATATATATATATATATATAGCCTCACATCACTCTTTAATGATTTTCTCGAAATTTTATTCTTGCGGGGATGTTTTTATTAAGTTCTAGAGATCGCATTGTGACAAACATTCTGGCACAAGTTCCTTGAGCTACTAGAGACCTAGTGACAGGTTCAATTTTAAAATTTCATCATCGAGTCCCACTAACCTAATTTTGACCCAATTTTGGGCCCAAGTAATATGATAGCGATATGGGTATCATTCATCTCATAATAGTGCGTAGCATTGTGATATTGATAGTATCATGGTATTCATAGGACATGGAGAAGAGTTAGGGAGCTCGTGGGTGGTTTGAAATTGCAATTCATCTTCCAGAAAGGGTACGGTCTATTCTCCATTGGATTGTGCTCTAAAAGATAATGCTAAGTATAGATTCCATCTGTATTGGGATTGTATGTGCTGGGTTTAGGGTTTCTCCTTTATTCGTATTTCCTTGATTCTCGTAGGAGCCTTAGGCTAGTTTTGGGTTGCAGGGTCCTTAGTTTAAGCTAATAGTTCCTTGCTTCTGGCCTAGTACAGTGTTGTTATTTGTGTTAAAGTTGATAGTTGGGGACCTAAAATAGCTTGTGACCTATGTTCCATAAATGTGTTTATGATGATCCTTTAGATAGTTTAGTTTCCTGTTATAGTTGTAGGTTGGTATTAGATGAACTTAGTTTTTTGCTTGAGTAGTACTTTCATGATAAGGTTGTGATCATCAAGTTACCCTTGTTTGGTAGTCAATTCTTTATAATTCCTTCATTTTCTTAGATATGGTTATCATGGTATGATGTCATTATTGCATTTGTTGGTATATTATTGGGCCCAAGGTCTTGGTCAAGGACCAATGGGACTCCAGGTTAATTAATATGCTTTGGGAGTACGGTAGTATTGATAGTGTACATTCAATTTTTTATTAGCTATTGTTTGGATGTTTATTATTGACTAACGTTTCAAACACACCTCATCCAATTCTAGGTGAAAAATATTATTAAGCAGTATAAAACCCAACAAATGAGTTGGGGTCAAATCCCATAGGGAGCGGTACGTGTTCAAATTCAATTAAGAAGTATGGATGTGATCTAACTAGATATAGGAAAATAAATTATTGAAAAAGACATGAAACAAATCAAAAGGGGTGACACAAATGTTAGATGGGTGTTTTTGTTTGTAATTATCAACTACAATGCAATCACACACAATTGGAATAACAATATGGAAAGTAATTCTCGGGATGTGATCAATTATAGAAAAAATTCGATATATAGGTAATTGAAACTACTAGTAAAAGACTAAAAATCAGTGCGTAGGCTAGACTATAAGGGAGATAGCTTTCTCTCGAACAACTATCCCGAATCAAGTGATTTCTTTCGAACATCAACAAGCATAGCAATGAAGAGCAACCCACACCTTAATTCATCCACTCTCTCGAGCTAGATGGGTAGGATTGGGTTTAAGATTCACTCTCCTGAGCTGAAGCCATCTTAACACAACACCTACAAACCATTAATCAATAGCCTTGGTTCTAAAACCTCTCTCTCGAGCAAGCCAAGAACACAAAATTAGAAGTGCATTTGCAACTACAAATCATAAATTAAACCACAAATAATTATTAAACCCACTTCAATATAGCAGTTAAACTAGTAATTAACAATACCCATAAAATAATTCAACCCATAATCACATTATCACACCCCAAGAATTGGGATTTTAGCCAAACATCATAAAAGGGTAAAAACAATTACCAAATCAATTTGCCATCAACTGGGTAAGAATAATTAAGCCTTTCTAATGCTTTAATTTGTAGAAAATTCGTAACCCACTTGCAAATTCTCCAAATTTAGTCTAAAAAAATCCTTCAAGTCTACAAGGAAACTCTTCAACTCCATATGAACTACCGAATACACCATTTCTTTTGCAAATTCCATTACTTTAATTCTCAACTCTTTTTGTTCTTTTTTTCTTTTCTTTCTTCTTTTCCATTTTTTTTTCTCTCTTGTTTTACAGGGAGGGGTTTCATCTTTCTCAAAATCATCTTTCAAGGGGGATTTTTCACACCTCATGATTTTCCTTCTCTTTTCGCCACACCTCCAACTTAGGGTTTTGGCCTAAGTTTGCTATTCAAACAAACCATACTTTCATGAAGATTATAGGTGAAAGGATAAACAAGGTCATAATTGCTCAAGTTTCTTCCAAGAAAAGGGTAAAGCTCAAGAGGGGTCAAACAAGGTTCACACATCTCACAAGGTTGGCCACAAAAGAGGTATATTACCAAATTGTTTCACTCTATAAAATTGTTGCCTAAGATCATTTCAAGTGCTTACATCACTCAGTCAACTGTACCAACGGGGCCAATTCTACATGTTATCACACACACTGTTCAAAGTAATCTCATCACACGAGGCATTGACACCAATATCTAACAAGACTCCACAACCACAATCACACACAAAAGAGATGGCAAAAAATTTAAAAATTAGGTTCAAAACAATTTTCATTGAAAACAAAAGGCCACAAGTTAAAACATCCACAAGATCAAGATCAAAACGTGTATACAGATCAAGAAAAGCCAAATATTCACAAACATAAAAAAATCACAAGAGGTAGGTTTGTGTATACCTAACCCCACCCACAAAAAGAAGCAGTTGTCTTCAAATGCAACTAAAAGAAAAATAATGAGTAAAAAAATAGAGAGGGAGGTAAAAATATAATCCTGCCAGGCTAAGCGTGGGGTGAAGTCTGCATCTCAGTCTCTCCATCTGTCAAGGCATCAGCTCCCGAGGTCACACTCTGAGGCTGGACATCACTGCCCGGTGTCACATCCACCATAGCTCTACTGGAGCCTACCATAGAGGTATTTCTCAAAGAGGTTTGAATGATGGACTGTACCATCACCTCCTCCAAATTAGTCAGCTCCTCATAAATGGTATCCTCCTGAACATCGAACTACTCCTCATCTGTCTCAGCCTATGACTCAGCAGCAGCAATAACATCAGCCCTAATATCATATCCGGTGGTAGCCGAAGGCACCTCAGCACAGGCCGAAACATGTGCACTCAGGAAATCTGGGACCTCTACCGACTCAAATAGTGAAGTGAAGTATGTGGACTTCAAGTGGTCCATATCCTTCCTCAGCTCAGACACATCAGCTTTCAAAGTTGTCACCTCAATAGTAACACGCTACCCTCTCTCACAAACCTCCTTTCTTTCTGAGAGGGCATTAATGGAAGCCCTAAATGGAGTCAATGCAACAGTAATAGCTCTCTCAATCATCTAGGGCACCTCGGCCTCTAACCGGGAAGCCCATAAATCGAAAGAATTGGCTAGGTTCCCCATCTTGAGAAACATTGCCTGGGTAATCGAACTCTTGGAGGCAACGGTACCAACAACAATTCTTGGGGGTGAGGGAGAAGCACAAGAACTCGTTGACTAAGAAGGAGTAGCACTACAACTGCCTGAAGGCCCGGAGGCCAGAGTAGTCATGTCTGCCTCTGCAGGTAATGAATCAGTATCAACCTTCGAGGATGTATCCACCGGAGTTGCTCTCCTTCTATCAGCCTCGCCCCGTGTGTATCAGCCTCTATGCCCCGGAATTCGATGTAAGATGTGGGTGTAACCTCAGTATCCCTCTTCTCATCACGACGAACTCCAGCCTGACGATACAACTCTGTAATAAGTATTGGAAATGGAAGGGATGCCTGGCGCTGTTTGGCCCTCATGGACATCTCTTGCTCGAAAATCAACCCCAACTTCAATTGCTTCCTAGCTATGATAGACCAATACAGGTCGCCTTTGGGTAGTAGAGAATGGACTAATTCTTGGATAGCATGACTGAGTTGCTGATGAATCCAAACCGACACCGAGCTGCTATGTTTAGATCTTTCTTCTCGATAGGTGCTCCGACCTCAATCCACCACGGGGTGGTTTCAAAAATAATGGGGGCTAACCATCTCTTAAGTTAATCTAGAGTCTGTGTAGAAGTCACACTCTGGCTGTTTTGTGCAAAGTCTGAAGCCCTCTCAAATACAACAATTATGGCACCGCTACTGCACCTGACCTTCCTCCCTCGGACCATCTCAAACCCTACATGTCGAAAGGCACTTGCCTTTTTCTTTCCTTGAGGTACTAGTTCACTGTAGGCTGAGTAGAATTCCCAGACCTAGGTGGGAATGTATGGTCCACGCAGCCTGGTGAAGATCTTGAAATAGTGAAACCGAATAGTATCCCACACAATTGATTACATGTCCACTACACCATCCCTGGAGAATCGCTTTTCTTCTAAAATGGTCATCAATCCCTCATCATTTAATCGATTGAGTAACCGGGGAGGAGGAGCCTGAACTAATGATGCTTGAACCACTATCTGTGCTGGAGCTAGCACTGAATCTGAAGCAGGAAGGGTCGGCTCCGGAATGCTAGACGGATCATGACGAACTTTGGCACGAATCTCTGCTCATTCGGCCTGTAATAACTCATTATCCTCATGCTCAGAGAGTGAAGCCTGAGAATCCTGTGACTCTCCCTCACTGTCGCAGTTATACTTCGGTGTCTCAACTATGGGCGCTTTTCCATTTCCCTTGCCTCCCTTCGAAGGTAACATTTTTGTCTTTGCATTGGAAGCAGTTGCTTCCTCATTAATCACGATCCCTCATGCCTGCTTTCGGGGCAGTATGCCACTATCATCCAAGTTTGTTCTAGCCATTTCTGCAAAACACATAGAAACGTGTTAGAAATAATTCAAGAAAAGTGCAGAAATTAAGTTGCAGAAAGACTCGCAGAACCAGGCGGTGAGTCGCCGAGTCACTTAGGCGAGCCAGATTGGGCTCGCCGAAAATACCAGCTCAAAAAATTTCTAGAATCAAGACAGGTCAGCCAAGTTTAGGGCCTTTTGGTGGATCGCCGACACCAATCGGTGAACTAAGAGTAGCCCACCGAAAGTTATAGTGTATTTTAAGGGTTAGGGGTGCAAAAATTAGGGTGATCATAAATTCAAATATATGAATTAAGATTATATGAATTCTATAATATAACAAATGACTGAAACAGATATACAAATAATAACTAAAGAAGAACATCAAGATGAAGAATCTTTAGAACAAAAAATAATATTTGATAATAGTATATTTGAACAAATAAAAGGAAAAGAATTAGACCTAAGCGTAG
>JAJONY010011769.1:0-12759 GCA_029582405.1 Solanum gandarillasii | reverse complement strand
ACTTCTGAAAGTGTTTGACAAATATATAAAATAAATTAAAATAAGTCAAAAATGACTTAAAATAAGTTGAGAAGTGTTTGACAATGTCAAGAATGACTTAAAATAAGTTTAAAATGGCTTAAAATAAGTCAAAAACCAAAAATAGGTCTCCCCCTACTTTTTATTTTTGACTTAAAAACTATTTTTTTAAGTCAATCCAAACGGGCCTTATATCTTAATGTTATATAGAAATTCAAAGGCTTAAGTCATCTGCGGTCCCTTAAAGTTGTCCGCATAATTCATTTAGACACCTCAGCTAAGGCTTGTACCTATTGAACACTCTAACCGTAAGAAACTTTTACCTATTTGACATAAACTGACAAACAGTTGAAAAATAAAAATGTGTGTATCTCAAACGTGAATACAAAATCGATTTACCAATAAAATGATGACACGTGGTATTGTATTCAAATTTTTTTAAAAGCTCTATTTAAATAATCCAAAAAGTATTTTAAAAAATTAAAAAGTTTTTTTTTAATTGACTGCCTCTCCCCCACCCCCCCTTTTCCTTATTCTTCTTCTTCGATAGACCCAATTCTGGTTCCCCTCCACCGGAGCCGGTGTCGACACCGGCGACGCCAGCAAACCATTGCTCTACCTCTTTCTTCTCTTTCGTAGGGGTCGACAGTACAAAAAACACCATTGCTATCCACTCAAGCTAAATAGTCATTCTCTTTCATTTCGATAGCATGAATATCTTTTACTCATTGCCTTCATCTTCTATCCATTAGTAACTACTTATAAGAATTGAAAAAAAAAAAATAACACTCTTTTTCCCAAAAAAAGCAATTCATATTTTTTTCATGTAATAAATTGAGTTCATCGAGATATTTGAGACGTAAATTAACATAAAAAAGGGAAATAAGAAGAAGAATGGCAGAGGGTGAGAGAAAGAGAGAGGTGGAGGGGGTGGGGTGTGTGCATGTGTGTAAAAAAATGATGAAAATGGTGGAATAATAGATGCAGGGATGGGGAAGAAGACGACTGCTCCTTTTTTTTTGTTAATTAATTTTTTTCTTTTTTATTAATTCAGGTGCATAAGTTAAGGGTTAAAAAGAGAAAAAATATTATTTTTTGACAACTTAACGCGCTCAAGGAAAGTGAAGCACACGTTTTTTGCCATGTCAGTATTTTGTGTCTAATAGGAATGACTTTTGAACAAATAAGGTGTTCAATTGACACAGGGATAAGTTAAAGTGTCTAAGTGAATTATGCGGACAACTTTAGGTGACCGGAGATGACTTAAGCCAAATTCAAAAGTCATGCTGAAAAAAAAGTCATGCAAATAACTCTTGGATTCTTCACCATACATGCACTTGCATTTAATTTGTAATTGGGTTCTTCACCATACATGCACTTGCATTTAATTTGTACTATTACTTCTTTTGGCTAATCATTATACAATATAATTAATAATTATTTAATTTTCATGCTAATATATAACTCATAATTTAAAAAATAATGAAAATATTATTACTTAATATTTAATTAATTAGATTTTAAAAATATTTTAATTAACAACAAGGGTAAAACTGTAATCCAACTTTGAAGACAAAACCTTCCCACTTATAATACTCCCTCCGTCCCTATTTAGTTGTCCATTTTAGAAATGACACACATATTAAGGCAACAATGATTAGCATAGTGAAGTTACAATTTTGCCCTTATTAGTTATGATTCCAAAATAAATTTATTCAAGATAACTAATCAATGTTGGAGAAGTTTAAATTTTCAAGAAGTTTAAATGAAGGTATAATAGGAAAAAAAAAATTTGTCCTTTCTTGATTTGTCAAAATGGACAAGTAAATAGAGACATCTAAAAAAGAAAATATGGACAAGTAAATAGGGACGGAGGGAGTAATATATATGATGATATGATGAAAAACTTTTATTATCCATTGACTTTTCATTCACCATGGCAATTTTTGAATTGCTTACTTAAAAAAGTAAAATCACTGTTATTTCATTTAGAACCATAAAATCATTTAACTATTATTTTTTTTTTCAAAAATATTAAACAAAATTCAAACCAATTTTCGCACTTGAACCGAAATTCTGAAATTGATGAATTAGTTTGGTTCGGTTTGGTCCCATTTTACCCCTATTTTTCTGATAGCTCGAAATCCCTATCAAAGTTGACTCAATTTTCGTGTTTGAACCGAAATTCTGAATTTTTTTTTTTCCTCCTTAAATTAATATTACTCCCTCCGTTTCACAAAGAATGACCTCCTTTCCTTTTTAGTCAGTTTCAAAAAAATGACCTCTTTCCTTTTTTGGTAACATTTTACTTTTTGCTTTCCACGTGGCATGTTTAAGACCACAAGATTAAGGGCAATTTTGTACATTTGACATAACTTTAATTTAGGACCACAAGATTCAAAAGTTTTCTTTAATTTTTTAAACTTTGTGTCAAATCAAATCAGACCAATCTTTTTGAAACGGAGGGAGTACTTTTTATTCTACCTTATTTTGGTTGAATATAATTAGTGAGAGGATAATCATGAAACATATATAACTCAAAAAAAATTCTATCATGAAGTTGAAGTGTTGAACCACTGCTATATTATATAGTTTAGTCAAACAAAATGTAGCTATCATTGATTTGGTCAACATCAACTCTTACATCAAATTAAATTACTAAATAGTAACCATGAGGTTGAGTCTCTAATCTATTATATTCTCTTTACACAAAATTTCAAGAATCAAAGTCCATTAATAAGAAAAGTTGTTAACTTGTTTGATTAAGCTTGTTCAAAATAAAGTTATGTTAAAAAATGGAGGGTGGTGAAAATATTTTGATGGTGAGTAGTGCACGTTTGAGTGGCTCAAATGTATGGAGAAATAGTGCTATGGATGTGTTTTCAAGGTCTTCTTCAAGAGAAGATTACGATGATGAAGAGGCGTTGAGACGGACTGCTCTTGAAAAACTTCCAATTTATCGTCGTATAAGGAGAGGCATTCTCTTAGAAGAAGAAGGACAATCTAGAGAAGTCGATGTGAAATTTTTGACAAATATTATTTGGGTGAAAATTTGAATGAAATTTCACCATGTGTTTGATCATAATATTTGAGAAACATATTTCATTTTTTAAAGAAATATGATTTATATCCATAAGTTTTTAAAACTATTAAAACTAACCATAAATTTGTATTACATAGCAAAATAAAAATGTCACGTAGCAAGATTTATGACTTCCGCAACAAATCAACAAGCATCATTACAGTAAATATTTGCATTGTTAAAAGAGTTAAAGAGACTAGTACAAATCATGATAATGAAAATACAACTAATATGAATTTGAAAAAGAAGAAGAAAACAGAGGGAAGCAAATATAGCAATCACTGAACCACCTCTGCCTTCTCTTCCAGAAGAGTTCAAACTATTCTTTAATATAATCTTTCCACAATCTTTTCTCTATGAGCTTGCATTTGCAAATCAGATGATCGAGAAGATGAAGCGATGCTGTTACTCTAAGTCAATTGTTCGTTATTTTCATCAACAACCATATCATCACTTTCATTAATAGAAAAGTTTATTAATTGAGTTAGTTGGCAGATGGAGAGTTAATTGAGTTGGTAGAAAAGTTTATAAATTGAGTTAGTTGGCAAATGGAGAGTTAATTGAGTTGGTTGGTGTTAATAAATACAGTGATTTTGTAAAAGATAAAAATTTGATGTTAAATTTAAATTTTTAAACTTTCCAAATAATGAGATTTGACCCAAATATTTAAAAAAACTAAAATTTGAAAATTTGGGTTATTTGCCAAATAATGAGAAAGTGTATGGACAAACAATATTTGCCAATTTTTTCCCCAAGTTTTACTTGGAAATCTATGGCCAAACGGGCCCATTATATGTCTCGTTATTTTAGTTGCTCTCACTCTTCATATTTCTATAGATGAAAAACTTTTATTATCCATTGACTTTTCATTCACCATGGCAATTTTTGAATTGCTTACTAAAAAAGTAAAATCACTGTTATTTCATTTAAAACCATAAATCATTTAACTATTATTATTTTTTTTCAAAAATATTAAACACAATTCAAACCAATTTTCGCGCTTGAACCGAAATTCTGAAATTGATGAATTAGCTTGGTTCGCTTTGGTCCCATTTTACCCCTATTTTTCTGATAGCTCGAAATCCCTATCAAAATTGACTCAATTTTCGTGTTTGAACCGGATTCTGGAAAAAAAAAATTCCTCCTTAAATTAATATTACTTTTTATTTTACCTTATTTTGGTTGAATATAATTAGTGAGAGGATAATCATGAAACATATATAACTCAAAAAAATTCTATCATGAAGTTGAAGTGTTGAACCACTGCTATATTATATAGTTTAGTCAAACAAAATTTAGCTATCATTGATTTTGTCAACATCAACTCTTACATCAAATTACTAAATTAGTAACCATGAGGTTGAATATAATTAGTGAGAGGATAATCATGAAACATATATAACTAGAGCTATCAAAATGGATTGGCCCAACCTAATCCAATCCTAACGGGCTAGAGAGTTAAATGGGTTGGGATAGGCTGACCCTTTTTTTGAAGGGACTATAAAATAGCAGTCCAACCCAGTCCTAAGCGGGCCACGGGTTGGGACGGGTTGGCCCTTCAACCAAAAAACGGATAACATTTTCCTCTTAGAAAGAATACGAATGTTGATGAATTACACATACTTCAGTGAATATTTACAAAACAAATACATAATAGCCAAGATACAACATTCATAAGTTTCATCCGAGCAAAAAACATTACATGATCACTATTTTCATAAACAAGATAATAAAGGAGAAGTGAAAAATTAGGCATAAAAACAAAAGTAAAAGAGGTCAAAGATTCTTAGTTATAATAGAGTAATGAACTTGGGCTAATAAGAAAATTTAGTGGGCTAATGACCCTAAAATGTAAAAGATATGTAAAAAATAGTCTTGATTTTATATTGGTATTTTAAATTATTTATTGACAAAATTTTAACAAGTAAAACACTACTTAAAATATATATAATAAATATTTTTAAAATTAACAGCCTGCGGGCTGGCCTCTGAGGCTTACGGATTGGGCCTACGAAGCCAGCGGGCCAAATGAGGTTGGGCGAAAAAGTCTCGTTCCTAAATAGGATGAAAAAATTGAGTCCAACCCCATCTAATTCAAGAATTTGATTAGGCCAACCTAGCGGGCCAAGCTCAGCTCTAAATATAGTAACTCAAAAAAATTATATCATGAAGTTGACGTGTTGAACCATCGCTATATTATATAGTTTAGTCAAACAAAATTTAGCTATCATTGACTTTGTCAACATCAACTCTTGCATCAAATTACTAAATTAGTAACCATAAGGTTGAGTCTCTACTCTCTAGTCTATTATATTCTCTTTACTTGTATACATAAATCACACTCCTTTTACACAAAATTTCAAGAATCAAAGTCCCTTAATAAGAAAAGTTGTTAACTAAGCTTGTTCAAAATAAAGTTGTTATGTTAAAAAAATGGAGGGTGGTGAAAATATTTTGAGGGTGAGTAGTGCACGTTTGAGTGGTTCAAATGTATGGAGAAATAGTGCTATGGATGTGTTTTCAAGGTCTTTTTCAAGAGAAGATTATGATGATGAAGAGGCGTTAAGATGGGCTGCTCTTGAAAAACTTCCAACTTATCGTCGTATAAGGAGAGGCCTTCTCTTAGAAGAAGAAGAAGGACAATCTAGAGAAGTCGATATAACAAAGCTTGATTTGATTGAAAGGAGGAATCTTTTAGACAGGCTTGTCAAGATTGCTGATGAAGATAATGAGAAGTTGTTGATGAAGCTCAAACAACGCATTGATAGGTATTAAACTTTAATCTCTTTTAGTTAAAAGTTAATGGACTTCAGTTGATGTTTAAGTCGCTAGACCAGCGCATTTTCTGGTGTTTGGTCTCCAGAGAATGTTGAAGTTGTTAGACTAGCTGGTTTTGATGTGATTTTTAATATGATGCAGAGTTGGTCTGGATCTTCCTACAATTGAAGTCCGGTTTGAGCATTTGAATATAGACGCAGAAGCTCGTGTAGGTAGTAGAGCTTTACCAACAATATTCAACTTTACAGTTAACATCTTAGAGGTAATAATACATACATACATACATACATACTAGGACTTGTCTTGTACATTATTGTTATATCATATTATTACATCTTGGACTTTCGATGTATAGGATTTCTTGAATTATCTTCATATCCTTCCAAGTAGAAAGAAACCATTGCCAATCCTTCATGGGGTCAGTGGAATCATCAAGCCAGGAAGGTGAGTAAAACACTTGTGTCATTTTTAGACCAATCAAGAAAGTCCTGTTTATTCGTTCATTTCAATCTTGTTATGCAGAATGACACTGCTTTTAGGACCACCAAGTTCGGGAAAAACAACGCTGCTGTTAGCTTTGGCTGGGAAACTTGATAACGATCTCAAAGTAAGAAACATGATTAGACATACACTTTTCATTTGGCAGTCGATAAATTTATTTGTTTTCAGGTTTCAGGGAGAGTTACATATAATGGGCATGGGATGGATGAGTTTGTACCACAAAGAACATCTGCTTATATAAGCCAAAATGATCTTCATATTGGAGAAATGACAGTCAGGGAAACACTGGCATTTTCTGCTAGATGTCAAGGAGTTGGAACCAAATATGGTCAGTGAGACAAACATGTTGCATTTCCGATCTTCTTTGGGCATCGCGTACTTTTTTAATTAGTTTTTATTATGAATATGCAGAAATTTTGGCAGAGTTGTCTAGGAGAGAAAAGGAAGCAAATATTAAGCCAGACCCTGACGTTGATATCTTCATGAAGGTGAAGACATAATAAAAGAAAGATTCAGATTTTCATGTTGTCTTTTCTTTCTATTAGTTATGATAATAAATTGGTATTATTTAACAGTCAGCGTGGAATGAAGGACAAGAGGCTAATGTTATAACAGATTATACTCTCAAGGTAATGGCTATGCATTACAGAACCCAATCCAGAAAACTAGATAACAATGCAACAATTCACTACTCTCTGTGTTATTTTCAGATATTGGGACTTGAAATTTGTGCTGATACCCTTGTTGGAGACGAAATGATTCGAGGAATTTCCGGGGGGCAGAGAAAGAGACTAACAACAGGTTAGGATAAACAGAAACCTTGTACGTTGTAAAAACCAAAAGCATATACAAAGAGTTGGGAAAAAAGTTATCGTGCTTAATTAAGGCTAGCTGCTAAACTTGTTGATAACTTGTAATACAGGGGAGATGATGGTTGGACCAGCAAGAGCACTTTTTATGGATGAGATATCGACTGGTTTAGACAGTTCAACAACCTATCAGATTGTCAATTCAATTAGGCAGTCAATCCACATTCTTCAAGGAACTGCTGTAATATCACTTCTGCAGCCTGCACCAGAAACTTATGACTTGTTTGATGATATTATTCTTCTATCAGATGGGAAAATCGTGTACCAAGGTCCCCGGGAAAATGTACTCGAGTTCTTTGAGTACATGGGCTTCAAATGCCCCGAGAGGAAAGGAGTTGCTGATTTCTTACAAGAAGTAAACACCTTGTGAATTATCTCCTTTCCTGTCGTGGAGCATTTCTTGTTTCTAATTATGTTCATTTACTGTGTGTTAATAAAAGGTGACATCAAGAAAGGATCAAGAGCAATACTGGTCACGTCGTGATGAACCTTATAGGTTTATCACAGCGTGCGAATTTTCTGATGTATTTCAATTGTTTGATGTTGGACGGAAGCTTGGTGATGAGCTTGCTGTTCCCTTTGACAAATCCAAGAGCCACCCTGCTGCTCTAACCACCAAGAGGTATGGTATTAGCAAGAAAGAACTCTTGAAAGCCTGCACAGCTAGAGAATACCTTCTTATGAAGAGGAATTCGTTTGTCTATATATTCAAGATGGTACAGGTAAGTAGCAGGTCAAAAAATAAACAAGTCACTTTTTCAATTTCCTCAATGCTTATGTAGAAGTAAAAAACTGTAAATTTATTTATCATTTCAGCTAACATTGATGGCGTCTATAGCAATGACACTCTTCCTACGAACTGAGATGCACAGAGATACAACAATAGATGGTGCAATATACTTAGGTGCACTGTTCTACGCAGTTATCACGATTATGTTCAATGGTTTCTCAGAGCTTTCCCTCAGTA
Organism: Solanum gandarillasii; assembly: GCA_029582405.1. Lineage (NCBI taxonomy): Eukaryota > Viridiplantae > Streptophyta > Magnoliopsida > Solanales > Solanaceae > Solanum > Solanum gandarillasii. The sequence continues at coordinate 4,544 of JAJONY010011769.1, read as the reverse complement.
TTATGAAGCTTCCTTCCTTCTACAAACAACGTGATTTTCTTTTCTTTCCTGCTTGGGCATATGCTCTGCCTACTTGGATCCTCAAAATTCCGATCACACTCGTAGAAATTGCTATTTGGGTGTGTATGACTTATTATGTTATTGGATTTGAGGCAGACGTTGGGAGGTAGCAGTTTAATCCTTTTCTAAGCATGGAACTTCTTGTTTAGTTAAACCTCATGGAGATTATTTTTTTTATTTGCAGGTTCTTCAAACAGCTATTTCTGCTCATATGTCTTAGCCAGATGGCCTCGGGGCTGTTTCGATTCTTAGCAGCTCTTGGAAGGAATATCATTGTTGCAAATACATTTGGATCATGTGCACTACTCATAGTTCTTGTAATGGGTGGATTCATTCTGTCAAGAGGTAAAATTGCAGAATATTTTGAAAAACCACAAGGGCAATGCTCATTTATATGTTCTTTGCTTTTTGTTCGCTTCATCTAACAAGGAAGCTATTGTCAATCAGATGATGTGAAACAATGGTTGATATGGGGTTACTGGATTTCCCCAATGATGTATGCGCAGAATGCTATAGCTGTGAACGAATTTCTAGGGAAGAGTTGGGCACATGTAAGCTAAAGCTTCTGTTGTTTTGGAAGGACAGGCTGTTAAGGTAGCATTTGAGAGTTTATTCTTGAATTTGTTTTATAGGTTCCTCCTAACTCCACGGGCACGGATACATTAGGAGTGTCATTTTTGAAATCACGTGGAATCTTTCCAGAAGCAAGATGGTATTGGATTGGAGCAGGAGCTCTTTTTGGATATGTTTTGCTCTTCAATTTCCTGTTCACAGTGGCCTTAGCTTATCTCAACCGTAAGAATCCGCCTACTATTATGCAATCTAATCTGATTTCCATCTATAGGATGATCCTAACATATCAACAAGGTGGGTAATTTTGGTGCAGCATTTGGTAAACCTCAGGCCATTCTTTCTGAAGAGATTGTGGCCGAGAGGAATGCAAGCAAAAGGGGTGAGGTTATTGAACTATCTCCGATTTGGAAGAGTTCTTCAGGTAATTTCTTCCCTTTGAGCTTCAGTTTCAATTTAAGATTTTGCAAGAAGTTCTTATGGTATCAAGGCCAAATATGCAGAAAGAGGAAATGATGTTCCGGTTAGTGCATCTTCCAGGTCTCTGTCCTCAAGAGCAGGCAACATAACTGAGGGTGATTTAAGCAAGAGAAGGGGAATGATTCTTCCTTTTGAACCCCTTTCAATTACTTTTGATGATATAAGATATGCAGTAGATATGCCACAGGTACATTTAAGATTTAGTCTATGGAAATTAACTGGCCTATACATGTCTGAGTTAAATTCTCAAGTCTATGATGTGACTTCAGGAAATGAAAGCTCAAGGTTTTATCGAGGACCGACTTGAACTCTTGAAAGGGGTAAGTGGTGCTTTTAGACCAGGAGTTTTGACAGCTCTAATGGGTGTTAGTGGAGCTGGTAAGACCACACTTATGGATGTCTTAGCTGGTAGGAAAACCGGTGGATACATTGAAGGAACCATCAGTATATCAGGATACCCAAAGCAGCAAGAAACGTTTGCTCGGATATCAGGATACTGTGAGCAAACTGACATTCATTCACCTCATGTTACAGTATACGAATCATTGCTGTATTCTGCTTGGCTTCGACTGCCTCGTGAAGTTGACACCGAAACCCAAAAGGTAAATGAGTCTGGAATATGGCTACTAGGATTGCTAGTGGAACTTGAAAGTGGGTATTATATTAAAAAAATGTATCATTGCAGAGTTTCATTGAGGAGGTCATGGAACTTGTAGAGCTAACCCCTCTAAGAGAAGCACTTGTTGGATTGCCTGGAGTAAATGGTCTTTCAACTGAACAACGAAAACGACTTACAGTTGCAGTTGAACTTGTTGCCAATCCTTCTATAATATTCATGGATGAGCCAACCTCTGGATTAGATGCTAGAGCAGCTGCAATAGTGATGAGAACAGTTAGAAACACTGTAGATACAGGTCGAACGGTAGTATGCACCATTCATCAGCCTAGCATTGACATATTTGATGCTTTCGATGAGGTGAGCAACAGTCGATCTTCCATAATGTAGCAATTTAAAATAATTGTTTTAGAGAAAGAGATTCTCATTCTACTAATGAATTGCAGCTCCTACTCCTGAAACGAGGAGGCGAAGAAATATTTGTCGGCCCATTAGGACGCCATTCTTCTCACCTTATTAAGTATTTTGAGGTAAGGTTACTGTTAGGTTAAGAAACTGAAATTCCTATTATGTTGGCCTAGTACACTAAGTAATGGTTCTGATTCCATTTTCCTCAGGGAATCAATGGAGTTCAAAAAATCAGAGATGGTTACAATCCAGCAACATGGATGTTGGAGGTAACTTCAGTAGCACAAGAAGCAGTTCTTGGAATTGACTTCACAGAATTGTACAAAAACTCAGAATTGTACAGGTATGAATCTTGAGTTGAACGCGATTACATTCTACATATAGAATTACAAATATCCTGTCTTGAATTCTGAAGTGGAGCAAATATTCAGGAGAAACAAAGCTTTAATCCAGGAACTAAGTGTGCCAGCCTCAGGTTCAAAAGACCTCTACTTTGAAACTAAGTACTCCCAGTCTTTCTTCACCCAATGCATGGCTTGCTTATGGAAACAACACTGGTCATACTGGCGAAATCCTCCTTATACAGCAGTCAGGCTCATGTTCACATTCTTCGTTTCTCTCATGCTTGGAACGATATTCTGGGGTCTTGGCTCCAAAAGGTAAATAAAAACATACAGGAACTGTTATTTCAGCTAACTCGACGTGACTAATGATTTTGAACCCAATTTCAGGGGAAAGCAACAAGATATTTTGAATGCAATAGGTTCAATGTATGTTGCTATCTTGTTTCTTGGTATAATAAACGCTAGTTCAGTACAGCCAGTCGTTGCCATTGAGCGGACAGTCTTCTACAGGGAAAGAGCAGCTGGAATGTATTCAGCTCTGCCTTATGCATTTGGACAGGTACAGACTTTTGGTAACACACTTCTAAAACCTCTTGATGATCACCAAGGGTGTATGGCCTTAAAAAATTCATCTCTATCTCGATCTTCCAATGCAATGCGTATACCAATAAAACTCAAGACAAATATATTTTGCTATGCAGGTTATGATTGAGCTCCCGCACCTTTTTCTGCAGACGATCATATATGGTGTTATAGTCTATGCTATGATCGGATTTGAATGGACAGTTACCAAGTTCTTTTGGTATCTGTTCTTCATGTATTTCACCTTGTTATACTTCACATTATACGGGATGATGACAGTAGCTGTTACTCCTAATCACACCATTGCATCCATTGTTTCATCTGCATTTTACACAATATGGAACCTTTTCTGTGGATTCGTCGTTCCAAAAACAGTAATACTACTTCTTTCAAATTGCATTACCTTCATTCAACAACACATGTTTAAACTTGCTAGACCAACATAACAATTTTTTTTCGATTTATGACAGAGAATGCCAGTGTGGTGGAGATGGTACTATTACATTTGCCCCCTTTCGTGGACATTATACGGACTCATTGCCTCACAATTTGGAGACTTACAAGATAGATTGGACACAAAGGAAACAGTGGAAGAATTCTTAGAGAATTTCTTCGATTACAAACACGATTTTGTGGGATATGTTGCAGTCATTCTAGTTGGAATATCAGTTGGTTTTCTCTTAATATTTGCTTACTCGATCAAATCATTTAACTTCCAGAATAGATAGGTTAGAAATGTGTGTATTAGGGCAATAATAATGTAATGTTTCCTCAAGTTTTGCATAGATACAAGTAATGTTTGAGCCTTGTATCTAAGAACATCTTAGTACAAAGTGTTAAATATGGGATATTTTTTTCATCTTTTGTGTTACTAGAGACTATCGATGATATTTATTGAATGATTATCAAACTCTTAGGGTGTGTTTGGTATGACGGAAATGTTTTCCAATTTTCTCATGTTTGGTTGGGTTAAATGTTTTAGAAAATGTTTTTCAAATCAATTCATTTTCCTCAAATTTAAGGAAAATGACTTCCCTTCAAAACTTAAAGAAAGCATTTTTCAAAACTCTCTTCCAACCCTTACCACCCCCCCCTCCCAAAAAAATATTAAAAGTTATTTTTAAAAGATATTTTTAATTTTATTTTTTTATTTTTTTTACCCCCACCCACTACCCTCCCCCCTATCAACCCCCCTATCAGCTCCCCCAACCCCCTTCAAAAATAAAAAAAATTGAATTTATTTTTAAAAAATATTTTCAACTTCAAAATTTTATTTTTCACCCCTACACTCGACCCCCTCCCAACCCCACCACACCCTACCCCAAAAAAATAAATTAAAATTTGTTTTTAAAAAATATTTTCAATTTTAAAATTTCATTTTTTCACCATACCCTCGACCCCCCACCCACTCCACCCCCGCCCCCCCCAAAAAAAATTTAAGTTTGTTTTTAAAAAATATTTTCAACTTCAAAATTTCGTTTTTT
>JAJONY010011763.1:0-10377 GCA_029582405.1 Solanum gandarillasii | reverse complement strand
TTAAATATGAGAAAAACAATTGCTATATTTAATAGCCGTTTAGTCATGTTTTATTGTAAAAATAGAAAAAAAAATTATTGTCAAAGTAAAACGCCACCTTATTTTATTTTAACTAGTAGCTAACTATAATTGCAGCTATTTATGTGTTTAAAATTAATTTAACATTAAGAATCTCAAATGTTTAAAAATATTTGTCTAAAAGAGATGTTAAATCACTTCTCCATTAATTAATTTATAGATATTGACAGTTATTTCATATATAATATATCGATACAAATAATTATTCAAGAGTTAATCTGATATGCTGAATTTATAGGATAGAATAATGAGACATTGATATAATAACAAAATTAATTTTTAAAAATCAAAACTATTAAAAAAAAAGTTCAGTAAATGAAGAGATTTATTTGATTAATGGGACGATATATGGAATCCAATACTTTGTAAAGTATGACTGCAACGAAGGAAGAAAAAATAGAATAAGATTCAACATTGTATGATCACGCAAGTAATTGATACAGTGTTTCTATATTGACACTTATATTTATTTGTTGTTTTTTTTAATTAATTTATTTTTAATTATGATATTAATTTATGGATAGTGAATTACATTTGTTCATGTTTGTAGATAGAAAAATGTACAAAACAATAGTAAATTAAAGTAGACATCATGTTTAATATTTTCAAATTTTATTTACTTTTATGCCCGCACGAAGCGCGGATGAATTTACTAGTTATATAATAAATAACTAAATTGTCCTTAAATGAAATGTTAATGCCCAGAAGCACACGTGTCGACCAATTGGTGTGTGCTTCTAGCCCCTAGATGGTAGTATTTATCTTCAATAATAGTTAATGAATTTGAATCGAAGATAAATATCTTTTCAATTTTTATCATTATCTCACTTATCTTTAATTTGAATTTGAGTTGAGAAATAAATCGTTATGAATATATTCTACTTCTCTATCATTATCCAACTTAAATTGAAGATGAATATCTTTTTAATTCTTTATCATTTATGTTGTACAAGTAACATTTATTTACATTAATATTGTACAAGTAACATTATTCAAGTAACCTATTACACCTACTTTGAATTTTTTTAATTAAATGTTTACCTAATGCAATTTGACTTTGTATAACTATATATCACATCATAATACATGTTTATTCACTATTTAATGTCTATTTTACTTGATTATTATATTAAAAATAAATATCTATATTAACTTATTCAGTTTGAAATATTAAGAAATATTTTTTTATTTTATACCTATTTTACCCTACTTATTTCAATTCATTCCCCAACATTTAGATAATACTAATAATTCGTGATGATAGAAAAATACTCTTAGTGCAAAGGCAAATATTTTTAAAAAAAATTATGGGAGGAAAGAAAGGAACAAAAAAAAAAACCAACCAAATCTATTAGCCAAACATGTGCCTAAAATACATGAAATTGTGGTTATTGTTACATAAAAAAATGATGGATGACTAAAAAAGAGTTAGACACCACATATTAAAGCTATATATAATTGTCCTTTATTCTTCTTATGGTTTCCAAATCCCAGTTACTATTTACCTAGCAACAAGGCATTTTCCTATGATAAAAAATCTACATATTTTTTCTACTTGACATTATTTTTGAGTGGGAAAAAAATGGCTGAATCTACGAGTACAACGACGAAGCTTGAAGAACAATTAATGGATAGAGAGGAAGAGAAAGGTGATGAGAAACTAAGAGAAATGTTTCTAGTAGAGCTGAATCTTGTTCTTGTTCTCTCATTTTTTTCGTTATCATCTGGAGAACGAAAATTAGAGGAATTTGAGATCGATAATAATAAAGATCATCAAGAACACAACATTATTTCTAAAGTTAATTCCAAGAAACGCGGAGGAATCAATAAATATAGAGCTACTGAACATGAATTTCCCAGGTTTCAAACCAAGATTAAGGATTGCAGGTAAGATTTTCACAAATAATGATGGTGTTTGTGCGTCTTTAGATACTTGTTATCGTTCACCAGCATAAGTAACGAATTATTTTTATCTTTATGTTGTTTTAAAAGTAATCAAGATTCTCTCTTTTCATTCAGACACTGCAGAAGAATGTGAAGAATAACATCTTTGTGGCAAAGCAAGCAAAAAGAAAGAAAAGGTCTTTTCCATTTATGGATAGATGATAATGAAGAAAGAGGCATTTGTATTCAACTTTACAAAAGCATTATACACTTCTACTAAATACTTTTGATAAAAAAAAAATCAGCAATTTATAGCCATAGCAAAAAAAGTAGATAAATAAAAAGTTTCGTAGTCTTATAAAACCACAAGTAAACAATGTATTGACAAATCTAGTGATGTTTTCACTCTTTAGTTTGTCAACATAGATCAAAGCTATTTATGTCGATGTATATTTGATTTTGTTCATGCTTTACATGGTCATTTCCCCCATTTTCTTTGGTTTTTCAGTTGGCGTTCAATATCCATTTTGGAACCAGACTAATTCGAATTTGTGATGACAAGTCCAAAGCTCCCTACTAAAAAGAGCTCAATCTCAATTCCCAAGATTCAAACCCGAAACTTCTGGTTAAGAACAGATGGTACTTATCACATCACCCACCACAACCTTGGTGGTTGGTCATTTTCCTTTTTCCAAGAACATCCACTAGGGAAAGGAATCATTGGGTTTATCCTTTCCATCTTTATCCTCAAACAGCTATTTTTAAACAACTAAAGGCAAGAGAATAAATTAAAGGGGTGTGCTTCTCCAATGGAGATAGCAGCTACACAGAATATATATAAATACTATTGGCAGGACCATATTCATATTTAAAACACAATGCACAAATAGGCTACAAACTGAAAAGATACAAATAGGAGTGTACTTGTATAATTTCGAGGAACTGATCATATAGCCAAAAATAAGCTGTTGAAAACACAGAATATTCGTATTCTCTCACTAACAAAGGCACTCAAATTATTCATTACACTATTCTTGATAATTTTCTTATTGACAACACGACTAAATAAGCAACAACCACATACAGTAGGAAGTTCTAAACACAGGCTAGGAACAGGACTCTAAATTCTCCGTCTAGACTATGTAACCACCATATTATTATAACCCTTTGTATCCTTGCCTACAAAATTATCATAAGAATGAGATAAATACTGGAGCTTCTCTTCATTAGTCAGAAATTCTGATCTCAACTCCCAATAGGTCCTTTACTTGCTCATACGCCACGAAAGCAATAGATATTGAAGGAACAACCTGAACAACACAGCACCGTCAGGACGAAATCAAGAAAACTGACATGACAAAGGAACAAAAAGTTATTATGAAAAAGGAAATAAAATCCTAGTAACTCGATAGGTCAGAAAAGAGGACCGTAACAGCCTCTTTACAGAAACATACGGAGAAGGTTCCATTCAGTATATGTTCACTCCAACCATAGCTCGCACTGGCAAGGAACGATTTTTTATAACTGAGAACCCCCAAGGGTTAGTGACGCACAATTTGAAACTCACGGATCATAGGCACGCCCCTCTACATTGACAGGGAAAGATTTCATGCTCAGGGTATCCCCTTAATTTTATTTGTCTTGGATCAGTATTCAGTGGCAACAAATTATTAGAGAAGAGCAGTTCTCAAATTATACTAATTAACTGAAGCATATCAATATTCCATCTCTATGTGATGCTTGATACTTTTTACTAAGCATAAGAAACACTAAACTTGTTTGAACTATCCAGCTCAATGTTCTACAAAGTATCAGATATCCTCCAGGATGTGGAATTTAATTTGCCCGTGCAAATACGTCTCAATAAAAGATGTCCTAGTCTGATTTGGCAAGATTATCAAAGTAAAAAAGCCGATAGTTGATGATACACTAATTACACAAGTTAGTATTTGGGAACCCATAATTAACAATGTCTCCATCAATGATAATGGAAAAAACATTTTAGTGTAGAAGTGCATACAATACACAAGATAACAATGATATAAAGTATGTCTTATCAGAAGCAAAATTAATGTCTACTCAGAAACAGTAAATTTTATTTAAGCAAGTAAACACTCAATTGCAACACTACAGTATAGTAGGTGAAGAGGTGCTCACAACTCCAAGAACTTAAGCAACTAATAAAACATATCACGGGACTTGGTTCAAATAACCAAAACAGGAAGGATAAAAGGCTGTACGTGAACTGGAAGGCTAAATTGCTTGGACTCGGGTGTGGGTACCCGATACGGGTGTGGATCTAGAGGTCAAAACCTTTATAATCTACAATATAAGATTCAGACACAGGCAAGGTATTCCAAGGAGAAATATTGATCAAGAGGAGAATCCTAGAAGGAGATAAAAGGAAAAGGAATGACATAGACATTTCTATATACAAGTTATTCTATTTTCTTCAATTTCACCTTAGGTTTCATTTTGATTACAGAATCGTAGGTATATCTCCCGAAGTTCTCCATTAACTTTGGTCAAAGTACCCAAATTCGGTAAGGATCCCACACCCATGTCATGTTGACACAGGTGCGGCATCAAAAGTGAAGTGTGAGTAACTTAGCTGGAAGGTAATAATATTGAAAAACAAGACTAACCTTCACTGAATTGGGCACTAAACCCTTGTACAAGGCTCTGACACCCTCATACTTTACAGTTTTCCTGAAAGCATCAATCATTCCAGTATATTCGAGGGGAGCCTTGCTCCTCCCATCACCAGTAACAATAGATGCAGCATGACTCCATCCAACCATCTGCATCCTTCTGCGAATAACATCAAGAGGGTAGGCAACAGTTTGTCCAACTGTTCCTGCAGCAGCTCCACATGCCAGCCTTGTAACAACCCCAAGCTCAGAATTATCAACAAGACCAAATGGTTTTGTTTTGACCAACCAGTCTTTTAAAGATTCATATACAGCAAAATTAAGCCCCACATATGGAATCTGCAAACACCAAATAAAATGATAAGCATTGGCAAGAACGATAAGAACTCCCCACTAGTGTTATGTTTTCTTCTCTTTTCCTTTTTTTTTTTTTCTAGATAGGTTCCTTCCTTTTCCTTTCATTAAAGATTCAGGGAGAAGGGGATTGATCTTTAACCTTATCCATAGAAAAATTGGGCTGTAATACTAATTAGCTAATTGACTGTTGGTTTATGTTATTCACCTTGAAAAGAGAATGGAACTTTTATTTCTTCTTCATGGACAACTTCTCAAATGAAGACAACAATGCATTTCAAGAATATGATTGCCAAATTAATTCACATATCTTTTTCTTCATAGAAAACATTGAAAGTGGAGGTCTCTATTATGATTTACGATTAAATCTAGTGAGCATGGTTATTAAATTATCACAAGTACTGGTAACCAGCTCCTTTGATCCAGGGAACGAGAACTTACAACTCCTATGACAGAAGGAGTCCATCCTTTATACAAAGCTCGTGGACCCTCCTCGCGAAGCACAGTTGACAGTGCATGAAACATTCCTCTGTATTGATAAGGAGAGTTCTCTGTCTGCAGAGCAGAGAAGAGGATTTTAGAAGGCACCTTCGCAAAATAATACCAAGAGGAATAAATCAAAACTCATAACATCTATTCAAAAGGATTCACAAAATTACCTGCACAGTGAGTCTTCCTCGCACCATATCCATTGGGTAAGTTGCAGACATGGCAATTATGCCAGCACAAGCACCAGCTCCGAGACGTAATAGTGGAGTGAGCTGAGCGTCCTCTGTCGTAAAGGAAGATGAAAGAGTCAAATAATGCATTTCCATTTTCTTGTTAAACTTGAATGTAATAGTTTCGCATATAGAGAACAAAACAAGCAAAATCATGCAATTGCTTCATCAACTAAATGCAGACATCTTAGAAAGAACCTTTATCAGATGATAGTTTGTCTAAGAGAGCACAGTATGTGCAGATGAGTCCAGCAATTTAATGCACACATAGAGTTAGGGGATTGAAATGCCTTGGGAGCTTTTGTGATCAGCCGATCCTCCTACCTAGGGGAACTTCTCAGTTTTAGATATGAAACTACGCATCCGTTTGGTTATAGCCTTATGAATCTTTTACTTCCAGTGCATTAAATTGTTGGCTATAGCCTAGGGAAACTACACATCCATTGGGTTATAGCCTTATGAATCTTTTACTTCCATTGCATTTTATTCTTAATTAAATTTGCATTGGATCTGCAAGATTGCAAGTCTTTTTAGACGACTTCCCTGCATGTAATTCTACCTTCTCCCCCTTTTTTAGCACCTTGTGCAACATCTATCAATTGTTGCATATAGAGGTCTATTCACGACAAATGTCCTTCTAGTGCTTCTCTTATTTTATCCCCCAACAAATGATACTTGAAGCCTACTTTGGACTTGATTATTTCTAACTTTATCCAATCTTGTAAGACAACACACTCATCTAAACATTCCCATTTTTACTACACTCATCTTGTGGACACGTCATGAACTAGAGACCCAGCAATTACTCCCATATATAGAGAAGTTCTTCCACTATTATAACAGAAACGCAACTAAGAAAGAAAAAGAGTTCTGCTGAGAAGGGGATTAACTACAAAAGGGAAGAAAACACTGGTGAGATTACAGCAATCACTGAAATTTGGCCCCACAATCTGAGGCATTATTATGCTTGAACTTGGCAAAGGAGACTCATTTTCCACTAAATGACTACCCACAGCCCAAACTTGCATCTCTATGCTCGACAGATTGGGTTTTTACCATCCAAATAGCAAATAGCCAAATACACATAATGTGAACAGCAAGGGCAATACACATAAATCAAGTGATAAACAAAGCTTTCCATTTCCAACTAGCAAAGCAAACATTAGCAGAAAATGAGTCTAAACTAGGATTGAAGGCAAAGGAGAAAGGAACTTCATATAGGTATATGATATACAAAGCACAAGCTACAACACAGCAATATGTAATAACATCCAAAAAGACGAGAACTATTCCTAACAGTTTTCTACAAATGAGTAGTTAGGTTTCCTCCCACGACTGGACTCATCAATGAAATATCAGTCTCATTAAAATGCAAGGATGGTGAAACGAAAACAAACAGTGAAGCCCCCATAAAAAATCCCTATTTTTTCTTCCAATGGGTGATCTCCATGACCAGTATATAACTTGAAGGGAAGAGGCATACCATTTCCAGTTTGTTGCCGGTACAAATATAATATACCCCTGTTCCAATATCAAGGAAGAAATCAGTTAGCCGGAACAGAATGCTATAACTGTAACATGAGAAACAAGTTGGAAATTCAACAATCCTTTAGTGACTTGAGACATCAACAATAGCCATCTTCAGAAAGTACTTCATGGGGCCCTTCTCAAGACCTCATCTTCACCTACCCTTAACATAGTTTTTTCCCCTATTATACCTAAAAGGGCAGATTAGTAGGGATGTAAATAGGGCGGGTTAGGGCAGGGTATGTCTTGACCTATTAACATTTTGACCCATCCCATTTAGCATTTTTCAAATATATTCCCCGGCCCCACCCCACTAAGCCTTACCCCGCCCCACTCCATTTACAACAATAATGCAAGACTAAGCTACAGTTAAAGGGTGAAATTTTCATATGATTTTGGTTTCAGAAAACAAAGGAATAGGAATATCTTCATATGATTGGGAGACTACCACTAAACTGTACTGCAAGAATATCCATCAAAGAATGTTGCAAAGGGTCTAATGTATATCCATCAAAGAACAACATTGTTTACTACTTTTCTCTGTGTGCGTGAAAGGACCAGTGAGCATGAAAAAGTAGGATAGGAAAAAGAGGAATAAGAAATAGTAATAATATTAATAATAGTTTATGTTGTAGCCATAAATGTTAGATTATGGAGGTAATTTTCAGAATGTGAAAGCGAATGAGATCAATAAAGGACTCCCCCCTGCTATTACCCAATACACAACCTGTCCATGCCCTGCCCTATTTAAATTATTGAAAATTTAAGCTTTGACCCGCTTGCCCTATTCAAGCATTGCCCTTCCCTGCCCCGTTAAGCCTTTAACCTGTACCAATTGCCATCCCTACAGATTAGGTCATTACATTACTTGTCCATCGCCACAATGAGGTTCATAAATTAGGTCATGTTTGCATGTAAGACATAGTTATGTCATCATGATTTCTCCAACATTCCTCTCACAGATGGCTAATTTCGTTCCTTTCATTTAGTATTTTGACAACATAATATTTTATCGATGTTTTGGGGTAAGGAAATCCCCAGTATACCAAAAGGTAGGGAACCCACATTGAGCTCATTTCCTTTAGGATCATGGAATCTTCAAGAACAAGTACCATCTTTCCCTTTCTGTCTTCTTTTTCATTTTGTTCTTTTTCTTGGTTGAGTATGGGGAGGGTCCCTCCTAAAACGCACAATGGCACCAAACTGAAGAATTGAAGTAAATTGAAAAAGATCTACCACCACATTAAAGGTGAATGTTAAAATATAAACAGCGAAATATCTATAAAAATGAAGTGGCCACAAGAAACATAAAGGTGCATTCTATTATCCGTAAAGTCTATGCTATGATAAGAACATTACTTGGAAGCTTGTTCATAGCTGAAGAACTTGACTGCAGAGTTTGGGACGATCCGGGCACAATTGGTGCCATTGCCCTTAAACAGTCCTTTGAACCCTTCAGTTCTCCAGATATATTTCAAGCCTTGAATGGTGCCATTGTATTTTATGTTATGTGGATTTTGAACCTGCACATTAAACATCATCACGTTACAAGTAGAGAACAAACAATTTAAATGGAACCTCCATCTAAGCACTGAGCCTCTTGTGGGGGATACAGGATAAAAAAAGAGGGAAGGTAGAAAGTTTGAAATCTTGAAACATTTTTATAATAGGAAAAAATACAGAGTTACAAACTAAAATATAGGGTTTAGTGCTCCAGCATTCATACCCAGTATGGCAGGCAGGAAGAAAGCTTATATTGTTGTCTTTCGGTAAAAATATTCAACGGAGAGAAAATACACAAGCTATGAGATTATACTTCACCTGTAGCAATATCTTCAGCCGTTCCAGTGGAGCCACAGCAGTTCGTGACCTGCAAGAGAGAGAGTAGCAGTAAGTGTGAAGTCAAGTCAAAGTTTACAAAAATAAAAAGATTAGTCAAGCATATCAAAACAATAGTCAGTATCAACACTCATGTAGAGCAGACAGTATCAGTATCATTTTACTAAAGCATATACCAAAAACCTTGGAGATGCATGTTTCCAATAGAGCATTACCTTCTATAAAACAGGATACAATTTATAACCTTGAGTCCATCAGATAAAAACAAGCTTATATAAGTAAACATAGAATCATAATAACATCTTATATACTATTTCGAGTCTGTCAACCCAGTATTTTGTACTTCTTTTATCAGTTCAATAACAATTCTCTGGTAATTTTCCTGCAAACTGACCCCAAAGATGACAGAACTGATAGTAGTATTTACCCACTCCCACATAAGGAGGGTGACAACTCATCAAGAACACATCTTTCTACTCGTTCGAAGTATCTACTTATAAAAAGATACAATTTCATAAATAAAATTTAACATTTTTACCCAAAGATAACAAAGAGAGCAGGTATTTCTAACAAACACGAACAACAACAACTCTGCGTCAATCCCGAACAGACAAAAATAACCATAACTCCGAATCAAAAATAACAACTCCAAATCAACCTCGAGCATACAACATAGCAAATTTTCATTTTCATGCATGTAATCAGCAATAAATGGATCCAATTATTCAAATATAGACATAACTCTCAATATGGTGGGGAAAAAAGAAGCATAGTACTCGGCAAAGCTTTGTGATTATAGTCATGAGAAAACATATACAGTCAGTGATAGTATATTAAAAAAAAACTTACACGCCTCCGGCAACACCTCCGGCGACAAGTGACTTGCAGATACTGAGGACAGCATGGCTTGCAGGCTTAATTTCTTCTCTAGCTAACTTAGCCTCTTCCGCCAGGTTCACAATTTTCTCCACAGCCGAATCTCTCGCCGCCTTCACATCCTCCGAAGCCATAAATAAGACTAAAAAGGAACACCTAGACCTAACAGCAAACTCCTTCGCCGAAAAAAAAACTCACCAGCCGATACTCACTTTATAGATCGGAATGAGAAAAAAAACTTATGGAAATCCACACATTTTCCACTGACCGTTTCGGTGATTCAACTCCTCAGCCAGTAGCTACGGTGGTTGACGGTGGCAGCGACGGCGAGAGATCAATGGTAAATGCGGCGGAGAAATGAAGGCCAAAACCTGCTCTTTTATACGACGGCGTTTGCTGAAAGTGTGTTGGGCTTTAATTAATGAATTAATTAATGAAAAATTGGTCCG